>CAUYRT010017261.1:0-41286 GCA_963574885.1 Lepilemur ruficaudatus | reverse complement strand
TCCAAGGACCTAATAGACCCCAAGCAGTTGTAGATTTCTGAAGCTTTTATTCTGGGTGGCTTTTTTATTGGTAGTCTCTTTCTTTTTTTTTGTTTTTTTTTTTGAGACAGAGTCTCACTTTGTTGCCCTGGCTAGAGTGCTGTGGCATCAGCCTAGCTCACAGCAACCTCAAACTCCTGGGCTCTAGCGATCCTACTGCCTCAGCCTCCCGAGTAGATGGGACCGCAGGCCTGTGCCAACAAGCCCGGCTAATTTTTTCTATATATTTTTAGTTGTCCAATTAATTTCTTTCTATTTATAGTAGAGACGGGGTCTCGCTCTTGCTCAGGCCGGTTTCAAACTCCTGACCTTGAGTGATCCGCCCGCCTTGGCCTCCCAGAGTGCTAGGATTACAGGCGTGAGCCACCGCGCCCGGCCTGGTAGTCTCTTTCACAAAGTTTAGCCACTTTAGCATCCTTGTCTTCACAACTCTGTTCTCTGCCTGTTCAACCCAGTAAGACTACAGACCTCTGTTTGAGTTCCTCCTCCCTGCAGCTGTGGTTTGGAAATTGCTTCCAAACAGAAAGCTTGGGCGATCTAGGGCTCACCTCATTTGTTTCTCCTCTCCCAGGGATGACAGTCCTGTACTGCTATTGTCTAGTATCTGAAAACAGTTATTTCATGTATTTTCCCAGTTTCTTGACAGGTGAGAAGTCTGGACCTTCTTGCTCCCCTTACTGCCTTGTATGTCTGTTAGTTTGGGTAGCTCGTATGGCTATTAAATAGAACCTTTTCCTCCCTGCTAGCTCTCATTTCTGAGTAAAATTTCTAGGAGGCTTATTTGGACTAAGAAACCTGAGGTGGGAGTACATACTTCTGGGCAAGTGGAAAAACTAGTTGTAAGAATGTAGAAGAATCCCCAAATACCATAATGAAAAAGGTTTTACTCCAGGGTTCTGAATATGAGGATGCTAACTGGCACAGTTATCCTCTGTACAGACGTTCAGTTGACTCCCCTGTTTGGGCTGCATTTCTCCCTTCCTTTTTCCACCGCACCTGCTGACTCTTAGTCCAGCTTCTGCTTCCTCCACAGTGACCCTATGGCTTATTCTAGGGCAGTGGCCTCCCAGCCAGGGAAAATAGTTGAGCATGCCACTCATACTCACGGATTTATAAAAGTATATACACATGGTTATATTATTATATATTAAAACAAACAAAAGTAATTATTTTGAAGAGATTAAAAATGTCTTTAAGGAGAAGGTATTTTCTTTTTTTTTTTTTTTTTTTTTTTGAGACAGAGTCTCACTCTGTTGCCCGGGCCAGAGTGCCGTGGCATTAGCCTAGCTCACAGCAACCTCAAACTCCTGGGCTGAAGGGATCCTTCTGCCTCAGCCTCCCAAGTAGCTGGGACTACAGGCATGTGCCACCATGCCCGGCTAATTTTTTCTATCTATATTTAGTTGGCCAATTAATTTCTTTCTATTATTAGTAGAGACGGGGTCTCACTCTTGCTTAGGCTGGTCTTGAACTCCTGACCTTGAGCAATCCTCCTGCCTCAGCCTCCCAGAGTGCTAGGATTACAGGCGTGAGCAAATTTTCCTTTTTTTTATTAGCACATCAGTCGTTTGGGATTAGGGCCCACCCTAAAGACTTCACTTTAACTTGATTACCTCTGTAAAGACCCTATGTCCAAATAAGGTCACATTTAGGCATATGAATTTTGAGCGGACACAGTGCAACGCATCACACCTGTTAACAGATGAAGACACGGAAGCTTAGAGAGAGTATGGGCAAGGTGCCTGTGTCACACTGTCCTTAGGCCAAACCACACAAACGTGCTGTTTTGCAGGTCAAAAACAGTTGAATGTTGGCAATGCCATAAGGTTAAACCTAAGAAGCAGCAAAACTGGGGCTTGCTGGAACCCAGGTCTGTCTGACTTCCATAGCTGTGCTCTTTCACCCAGTACTCTGCTGGCTTCTAGAATTTTCTTTGTTTTCTGCCACGTTTCCTTTTGGTTCACCAGGCATAGTGGTGCTGTGGAGATCAGGGTACCAAGCTGCTAGTCTGTTAGCTTTGGGTTCTTGAGTTTCTGGATAAGATACTCTTATATTTCAGTTTCCTATTTTATCTGTTATGCAGGGACTATTGGGAAATTATCAGAGTATATGAAGCATTTAAACTTCATGAAAGAAAGGGGCTATATTTTTCAAGATTTTTTTTCTGCTGTTAAAATGTTAAACATTTATAAATACATGGGTTATCTGAGTATAGCCGGCCCTCCATAGTCTAGAATATTTGGAAAAAAATCCCAAAACAACAATAAAAAATAATACACGTTTTAAAAATCAATATAGTATAACAACTATTTACATAGCATTCATATTGCATTAGGTATTATAAGTAATCTAGAGATGATTTAAAGTATATGGGAGGATATACATATGTTATATGTAAATGCTATGACATTTTCTATCGGTGACTTGAGCTCTGCGGATTTTGGTATTCGAGGGGGTATTTGAATCAGTCCCCTAAGGTAGTGTTCCCCAGCCATTTTGGTAGGGGCCACTTTCATGGAAGACAATTTTCCACGGACCGGGGTGGGGGAGGTGGGGGTGGAGGATGGGGATGGTTTCCGGATGATTCAAGCACATTACATTTAGTGCACTTTATTTCTGTTATTATTACATTGTACTATATAATGAAATACTTATACAAATCACCCTAGGCTGGGGACCCCTGCCCTAAGGATACCGAGGGACTACTATATAGATGTCCTATTCTTAATTTCCTTCCCAAACCAGCCTAAATGTTTTTAAGCATGTTAGCCTAACAATGTGTTAGCTCTTAAACTTGTACTTACTTGGAATTACTTGTACATTTACTTGGAATTGTTTCAGGGATTCAAGCAATTTAACAATTGTCCAGCCATAGAGATTTCAGACAAAGAATTTTGTCAGTGCCTGTTCAATAATTCCATATTTTCCTCTCTAAGTATTTAAAAACGAAAGAGCATTGCTCCAAATACTTATCTGCAGAGTTTGCCAGTTTAGCAATTCAAACATGCTTTTATCATGAGAAATTGGCATGCCATTTAAAGGGGAGAAAAAGATAAGAGGGGTTTATCCTTACCTACATTCTAATGTCTTAGAGTGGAACATGTTTTCCAAAAAAAAATTAGAGCGTGTGCTTTACTTACGAAATCAGCAAGAGCGTTGGTCATCTGGCTTATCCCTGGAAATCTACTATGTCTGGACATCTTAAGTATAGCACATAGATGAGTAATGTTCAAGCTAGGTTCTGCCCCATAAGTTAATTATACTCCTGCATGTTTAGAAGAATACAGAACTTAAGAATTAAAAGATGACCCGGAGCCCTAGTTCTCTTACTTTGCACAGCCAGATTGCTTGACAGGATTCTTTGTGCTTCTTCCCCCTTTCCCTCACATCACCTGCCCTTCTGTCCAGCTCTTTCTCCTCTACCCACGCCAGCCGGTTAGAGGTGCAATAACTGGTTTCAGGTCGCCCTTGGGCTAGGCACAGCTCCACCTGAGGAAATTTAGATGGATAAAGGCTCTTTCCTTAGGGGAAACTGTAGTCTAATTGGCACCTGGCAATCAGGTTGCTGCTTCTGTCTGGCCCCTGGACTATGGCTGGGGGTGGGGTGAGGTGGGTAGGAAGCTTATTTTTTGATTCTCATTTATCCTAATAAAATCGAGATGAAGAATCTGCATCTTATTTCTGATCGGGGGATCGTCATTGGAGCTCTGATTTTGGTATTTCACTCACATCAGTTGAATGGTTGGTAACAGTAGTTTTCAGTTCAGCCAAAATGTTGATTCATTCAGAGGTAATGTGCTTGTGTAGTGAGATTAGGCAAAACGTCCTGGGCAAGATACACCCCCCCCACATCAAAATTAGTTGATACTTGAAAAAATTTATTTTTGAAAAGACATACCTAATTATTTGATTATAATTATTATTGCTATTTGAGATTGATATTTGAAATATAATTGTTGATATTCAAAAATCAAATAATTCATACATATATAAAATTACTTTAGATCTTAAGACTGGTTACTAAAATAACTCTGTCAGCACACTTTGAAAGTGGCTTCAGAATATGTTAAAGTTATATTTGTCTCTTCTAATGGTTTTAGTTCAGCAGAATAAATATGTCATGAAAGAGGGATGCTTTCCCAAGACTTAGAACAAGAATCAAAATACTATAGCAACTGGAGGATGGTTCCAGCAGAGGCAGAACTAGATTAGGAAGAGAGAAGATACGTAAAAAATAAAGTGCTGTTGGGAGTAATAGCTAGGATTGTCTCCGGAAAAAAAAAATAGAGAAACACTCTGTTTATGTGACTTAGTGTTTAGAACACAAACCTCAAGGAGGGAGTAAACTTTAATTGATTTATTTAAGAATTTAGACCGTGACTTTGCAGGCAGGAAAAGCTGAAAGTCCCATGCATTCCTGAAACTGAATGAAAGATTTCACTCTTGTGCCTAACCTGGCCTTCACATCCCAGATAAGCAAAGGATCTGATACAATATAATATATAGAAGGATCTTCTATAATATAAACCTAGTTTTATTCATTATGACTCCCTGCCCTGCTTGCTTCTCTTCACTATTCTAGCAGTAGGGGAAAGTTTAGCTGGATGCAGTTCTAGCCTCTGAGAACACGGCCAGAATAAGCTCTCCCAGAGATCATGGGGTAGAAAGGCTCAGAGACCAAAATCAGGTGTTCCAATCACACGATTTCTTCAACTTGAAAGCACCGGGTGAGAAGGAAGGGGAAAGAGATACAGCATGTTAACATAATTAGGTTAGGGTACCAATGGGATGAAAGATCCACACTGATGGCACCCTGCGCTTACAGCGTGTCTCCGTGTGGGTCAGCTTTCCCTGCTCATGGTGTGGTCACAAAGACCAGAGCTGAGGTTGAACAAGGGGGCTCAGCGGGTAGAAAGTGTCTAAAACCAGCATACACTTGCTCTATGGGAGGGATGCGGGGCATAGGTCTGGCCAACAGCTGCAGCTCAGCAGTGATCTGCGTTCTATCTGCATTTTGGGGCAGAGTATATGTGGGGCCAGATTGAACATGATGGGTGTCACCAATGGGTAATCAATTTAGGGATGACGTAGCTGTCAATCTGGAGGTAGCATAAGCTGGGATTTATTATATATTATTAATATTTATGAAATATTTATTATTAACCATATAAATCATAAACTAGAAGATATTTCATATTATGTTATATAATTATATAATGAATACAATTACAAGTTAAGTATTTATTAAATATTATAGTATTCAAGATTTATTTTGTCCTTCAGTCCCCTTCTGTTTATAAATGACACTCTCATTTGTTTCATTTTTTAAATCTATTCTTTAATACATTCTTTTAACACAAAAATATTCCATTTATTCTGTTTATCTTCAACATATCTTACAAGTAACTATTATGGCTGGGCGAGATGGCTCATGCCTGTAATCCTAGCACTCTGGGAGGCCTAGGCAGGAGGATCGCTTGAGCTCAGGAATCGAGATCAGCCTGAGCAAGAATGAGACCCTGTCTCTACTAAAAATAGAAAAATTAGCCGGGCACGGCAGTGCACACCTGTAGTCGCAGCTACTCCGGAGGCTGAGGCAGGAGGATTGCTTGAGCCCAGGAGTTTGAGGTTGCTGTGAGCTATGATGATTTCACTGCACTCTAGCCCTGGCACAGATGACAGAGTGGGATTCTGTCTCAAAAAACAAACAAAAACCCAAATATACTGAGTCACTATGAGCTTTTACATTAAATGAGTTAATATAATGCATGAAAAGTTCTTAGCACATAATATGTATTTAATCAATCATGTTTATCTGGGCTTCTGTTTTTTTGTTTGTTTGTTTTTTAATGGAGAATTACCAGGTGCTGTCTGTCCCTTCAAAGAGAGTGTGGCTTGCATATACTCTGCAATGTAAACAGTAGTGAAAGAATAAAGGCTGTCATAACTTGGAGCACAGGGCCTCTGAGGATGCCTGGCATCCTGCAGGAAGGAAGAGTTCCTCTACACTGCAGAGAACTCTCCTTAGCAAGGTCTGTCCAGCACCGGACCGTGCTTCAAAAGATGCTTCTAGGCTTTCCGGGAGTGGAGTTGGATTATGTTCTGCCTTAGCCCCAGGCTGAGTACCCCAACCTTGGCCTCTGCCTACAGGCCTGGGCACACCCATCCCAGCCTTGTAAGTCACCCAGGAGCCTGCAAAGAGTCAGTCCAGACTACAGCTGCCTCCTTCCAACCCAGAACTGTCCCCAAACACCAGTGTGGGGCACCTCAGACTCTTAATCTATTCAGGCCACAGCTGACTCTGAATTGCACAGCTAATTCCTCTGTCAACTTTGTGGCCAGCTAAACCCATCATTCCCAGAACACTGCTGGGTTTTTACACCAGGGAGAGGATGCTGGGGTTTGGGATTGTGCCATTGGCAGGTAGAGGAAGCTCTGTGGTCCAGGCAGAGAAGCTTGAACAGAGGGTCTGGGGCAGGAGTGAGCTTGGCAGGGTCTCAGGAGCAACAACCACTAAGAGAGGCCAGTGTAGCCCCAGGCAGTGAGTTTGGGAGAGTTCAGTATGAGTTGAGGATGGAGAAGGTGGCAGAGTCAGCCATGTAGGCCTTACAGACTGTCTTAGTCAGCTCAGGCTGCTATAACAAAATGCCATAGATTTATGGATGACGTCTACAACATTTATTTCTCATAGCCCTGGAGGGTGGGAAGTTCAAGATCAAGGTGCTGGTGATTCAGTTCTTGAGGAGGGTGCTCTTGCAGGCTTGGAGATGCCTGCCAACTGGACATATGCTCACATAGCCTTTCCTAAGTGCAAGCTCACTAGTGGATTCTGGTGACAATATAAAAAAATTGAGAGAGCCGGGTGCGGTGGCTCACGCCTGTAAGCCTAGCACTGTGGGAGGCTGAGGCGGGCGGATCGCTCAAGGTCAGGAGTTCAGAACCAGCCTGAGCAAGAGCGAGATCCCGTCTCTACTAAAAATAGAAAGAAATGAATTGGCCAACTAAAAATATATAGAAAAAACGAGCCGGGCATGGTGGCACATGCCTGTAGTCCCAGCTACTCGGGAGGCTGAGGCAGGAGGATTGCTTGAGCCCAGGAGTGTGAGGTTGCTGTGATCTAGGCTGATGCCACAGCACTCACTGCAGCCCGGGCAACAGAGTGAGACTCTGTCTCAAAAAAAAAAAAAAAAAAAATTGAGAGAGAGAGAGCACTCTTCTTTTTCTTCTGTCAATATTAAATAGAATTTTATTTACTATTTTAAATTAAAATAACACTGTAGCAGGATCTCATTTTTGTTAAACTTATTTTTGTGTTTGGGTAGTCATCTAATGTAGCCTTCTGTCTATATATATGTATATGTCTAGAATGTTCACCTAATGTTGAAGATGGTTATTAGGATTTCAGATGATTTTTAAATTTCTTTGTGCTTTTCTGAAATGCTCAAGTGCTTTATAATGAGCATCTTATTCTTGCCAAACTCAGTCTAAAAAATTAAGAAAAATGAAAATAGTTTTTAGTAACTGTGGAACAAAATAAATAGCCTTATACTTTAGGTTACCTACTTTACTAAATAGAAGAATATCTACATGAAAATTGGCACTGTTCTTTTGAGATGGGAAAATGTAGATATCAGGGCATAATTGAAAAGCAGCAACTTATAGCAACTTTCTGCTCCTTCCACATAATATTAAAATATGGAAACAATCCTAAACACAGGCAGTCTGAAAATCGCTTATCTGTGAACTAGAGGGAGAATGGTTCCAAAGGAAAAGCAAGAACCTTTAATTGCTCACAAGACAGAAGCAGGCCTGAGAGTTTTTCTAGCGGTTTGTAATGTGTTCATCTGTGCTGGAGGATAGCTTAAAAATAATTTGCTGTCTTTGCAATCTTTACAAATCTATGATTGTTAAAGTCAGCTTTGTTCCATTGTATCACATTTCTAGAAGTATCATAGATTTGAATGAGGAGCATCTTAATTCGGAAGTCTATTATTCTACGGGGCTGGGGAGTTGGCGGGAATAGATGGTGCCAGCAGCAGTTCCCTATACCAGCAAGCAGTCCTTCACTGGCCACACAGGATCTGAGAGGCCAGGTAGCTAGCTAGTCACCATTCCCTCCCACCACCTCCCTCAGAAAAGAGAAAAGAAAAAATGAAGAGTACTTTAACAAACTTTGAAAGCGAACAAGAGTAAGCAATACATAATAACTAAAAGCAAAGGCATAAAGGGGTGAAGCAGAATTTTAGGTGCCACTCTCCTGGTGGTAATTTGAGGGGCCGTGGAGCGGGGTGGTTGCTGTGGAAGGGGTGCTGCAAGTGAATGTGGATGGTTATTGGTACCTGTGTTTGGACTGAGGAGGATGGGAGGGGCCGGAAGAGAAGATGTGCTAGCAGGAAGGTGAGGGAAGGTCAGGCCTTTTCTTCTGAAAAATATCAGGTCCCTCAGGCAGGGTTTTAGCTGCTGCCCCAGCACCTTAGTCATACCTGTGCTTGAGCAATTCTCCCGACTTGTCACCATGTGTTTGCAGATCTTTTGTCTTCATCACATTGTGAGCAGACTCCCTGTTACGTACTGTCTTCCCTATATACCTACCCCAGGGTACATGCAGGCATTTGAGAAAGACTTGTTGGAGGAAGTTATGATTCCCATCTGCCATACAGCGTTCAAGTCAACTAAATCGCACAATTAATCTGTAAACTTTTTAATGTTAGTTTCCTTTGCTCCCAATTGATGATACTTTATAATCATATTGCAAATATATTGATATATAAACATATACATATATAAGTATATATGTGTATGTTTATGTCTGTATGTTAAACTTCGACACTTGTCCCCAAGGCTGCATCAGAAGAACCAGGACAAGTGGTTTGAGGAAAAGGAAAGAGAAGTTTATTAACCTGCCAGCAAATGAGCAGGATGGCAGACTCTGGTCTTAAAGTACCATCATCCTATCTGTAAGCAGAAATACAGAGCTTTTAAAGGAAGTTTTCAGATTTGGGCTACTGCTATTTAACTGTAGCATCTCTGGTGAAGATAATCTCATGACCTTTGCCTGGACAATGCTGTTGAGCCACCTCCAGTGCTATAAAGAACAAAGGATAGTCCCCTCCCCCTCTGATTACTGGCCTCAGGCAGGGATGCAGGTTTTTTTTTTTTTTTTGAGACAGAGTCTCACTCTGTTGCCCAGGCTAGAGTGAGTGCCGTGGCGTCAGCCTAGCTCACAGCAACCTCAAACTCCTGGGCTCAAGCAATCTTTCTGCCTCAGCCTCCCAAGTAGCTGGGACTACAGGCATGTGCCACCATGCTCGGCTAATTTTTTCTATATATATTTTTAGTTGGCCAATTAATTTCTTTCTATTTTTAGTAGAGACGGGGTCTCGCTCTTGGTCAGGCTGGTTTCCAACTCCTGACCTTGAGCGATCCACCCGCCTTGGCCTCCCAGAGTGCTAGGATTACAGGCGTGCGCCACCGCGCCTGGCAAGGGATGCAGGTTTTAATTCCCAAAAATGAATTGGGGGGAGGTTTTAAAGAGACAACTTGTGAAACATTTTACCCTTTTTCTGGTTGTTCTATTACGTGTGTGTGTGTGTGTGTGTGTACCTCAAATCTTAACATTCTTGAGAAAAATCTAAGAGGTATTTTGTTTATTACATTTATTTGATGTCATCTAACCAACCTGTTTCAGAGATCTTATATATTGTAATACACACTGAAAAATGTTGAAAGAAATTATCCATTGCGCAAATAACTAAAATCTAAAAAGAAAAACATATGCACCATCCTATCTTCTCATGAAATCATTTTTTCATATACTTTCCAATTCCTTTTATATATTTTTCATAATGTCATCATTGTTGTCATCATAGGGTAGAGAAAATTTGTGTTCTTTGTTGTTGATAATTACATCATTATCATTCTCCTTGTTGTTGTTTTGTATAGACTTCCTTATTACAATTTTAAATGACGGTCTGCTGTGCCAATTAAATTGATTTACTGTAGTTTAATAGCCCACTGTCATTGGACATTGATGGTTTCCACCTTTCATTATTAGAAATAGGCATGTAATGAAGTGCTGCCTCACACCCAGTCACACAAGGTAACCTAACCTCCAGTCCCATCTTGCCATTGAAACAGCTCTGGCCAAGATAAGCATCGCCAGTTCTTACCTTAATCGACCTCCTCAAAGTTCCATGTTGTTGGCTATTCTTCCCTTCCTGAAATTCATTCTTCCCTTGGCTTTTGGACACTCTCCTCCAGAAGGCTTTTTCTTCCCTTTCTCGCAGTTCCTCTTTCGTCTCTGTTCTGGAGACTTGAGCTTGCCTCCTAAATACTGGCACTCCCAGAGACAGGTCCTGTCCTTGGTCCTCTCTTGCCTCAATCTACATCAGGTCTCTGAATGTGGGAGTTCTGTCCTCCCCCATGACTTCAACTTTCATGACACATCGATGACTCCCAAATCTCTTCCTTCATCCCAAATCTTTCTACCCAAATATTCACCAGTGCCAAGCACATGTAGACACTTGATCAGTATTTGTTAAACTACTGAACATCTTCACCTGGATAACCCAAAGCCCTTAAAAATCATTTCATAACTAAATTCTTCATCCTTCCTCAAGTCCCTCCGAGATCTGTTCCCACTCTTGTGTTTTCTATTTTGGTAAGAGCCACTGTCATCTACTTAAGCCAGAAACCTGAGAGTCACCCTAGGCTCACTTCCCTCTTCATCTCCCCATATCTCATCAGGCAGTCATCCAGCCTGCTCATCCACTTCCTTAGTTGCTCTAGAGTCTAGCTCTCTTTTGTTTAACACTGCCTAACTTCATAGACACGTCATCTCTCACCTGCCTTCCCACAAGAATGCATTTTTTGCTGGTTTTGTCATTCTTGCTAACACCCCCTCCCCGACAAGTTTCAAATCCATCTTCCAAGAAGCAGACAGCGTCATCTTTAGAAAAGGCTAATCTGATCCCACTTCTTTCCTAATACAGGCCCTGCTTGCCTGGGCCACCTCACCTTCTGGCACCTCACGAGCAAGCCCACTGGCTCTTTATTCCTTGCTTCTCCGTATGTTATTTATTCCCTTTACCTGGAAGTCTTTTCCTCTTCTTTTTGTCTCAAAAACTCATTCCTACCTCTCCTTTAGAATGCATAAGCAACTCCATCTCTGGAAACCCTTCCCTAAACCCTATCCTTACATCTCAGGAGGGGTGAGGAGCCCCCTCATGAGGGTCCCCAAACCACTCTGAGCCAGCCAGGAATCTCAGCACTTACACAATTTCTCATTACTTGCTGACTGTCTCCCTGAGGCAGGAGCCTGAGTATTTTATCAGGGAGCTGAGAGATATGGTTTGTAAGCACTTGTTGGAGAGAAGTTCTTTGGATAAACAAATTCAAGGAGTGCGGTTAAAATGTGTAACCCCACATTGAAAAATACATACTAATAAATTGTTTCTCCAACGAGTTGTATTGATGTATACTGCCACTTATATTGATTCAATGTATCAGTTGAATCATGTTTCTCAACAACCATTTGTTGAGTGCTTGTCATCTATCAGGTGTTGTGCCAGAGGAATGGTATTCTAGTATATAAATATTTCATCCTTTAGAGTAGTGCAGTCCAACAGAACTTTCTACATCGATGGAAATATTCTATATCTCTGCTGCCCAATATACTAGCCTTTAGCTACATGTGGCTACCGAGCACTTGAAATGTGACTGCTGTGATGAGGAACTGAATTTTTCATTTCCTTTTAGTTCATTTAAATGTGAATATCCATAGGTGGCAAGTAGCCATCATATTGAACAGCACAGCTCTAGAGAGAAAAAGAGGAATCATCCAGCAGATGTAATTCCACATTCTGGATTCTTCTGTTCCTTTTTAAATGCTAGTGGGCTAAGCTCACGTCACTAAGGTGTGGCCAGCTCACAAGTGCTATCATTATTATTAGTCAGCACCACCTATTTTGAGAAACATTTTATAAGTAGGTGCTTAGATCAGGAGAGTAACACCTTACATTAGGATTACAACCAAAATGTCTTAAGTCTGGAGACTTGAGGTACAGTGGGAAACGTTACTCACAGTGCTTTTTATCCAGAGGTGTGGACTCAGCTACTCCGAAGGAGGCCAGAAGCATAACACTTTTGGAGAGGCATCTGTTGGACTTGTTTTTCCACCTAAACTGCCAAGCTTGTTTTGATTAGGCAGGAAGTGAAGCAACTTTTCTGGGAGAGAGCCCAGCATGTGCATCTCCCCTGGGGCAGACCAGACCTTTTACCTTTTACCTTCTACTTGGAAGCCTAGGCCGAGTTTTTGCTTTCCAATTTAAGGGGAGGAAGAGAGGTGTGGGCAAACCATTGTCTTACAACATGGTTTTCTTAGATTTTGAACCCAGGTTATATTTTTAATTAGTATCAGGTATCTGTTTGGATTCTCCAAATAATTTATATTCTCCTAAAACAGACACGTATTTAAATTGCACAACTCTTTGTACGTAGAGGACTTTGAAACGAATGAACACACTGAGTTAGATGAATCCTGTTGAATAAGCATTTGTGACCTACTGGCAACCTTTTATAAGCTGATGATGGGAGTTGTTGGAAATGTGCCAACAAAGAGATCACCTGGAGTATCTTGTACTGAAAAAAGTCCTGTTTTAATATTTAATACGAACATCGCGTACCGTCGGAATTCGGGTAAACGGCTGAGCTGAGAAATTTGGGGTGCAAGGCCATGTTTGTGTTGGCTGGCAGGGCAGGCCTCTAGACAGGGCAGAAGACTTTGGGGATTTTTCCAGTTTTACTCTTCGGAAGAGAATTGAAGCGCTGTGTGAGGCTCCTACAGGATGCCCACGCGACCTCACCGGGGGAAAATTCGCAGACACCCCGGCCAGCGCCCCAAGCTCACTCCAGCCCTCCAAACTTGCAGCGCTTCCCGGGACGCGCGCGCTCCGAGCCGGACCGGCTAGCTCCAGTGCACGCGGCGGAGCGAACCATCCGGCCGGCCGGGGGTGGGGTGGGATGCGGGCGGCTCGAGCCTCCGGGTCCCCCTGCTGCCGCCGCCGCCGCCGCCTGCCCCCGCCCCTGGCTGGGAGTCGCGGGTGACGTGGCCCGCCGCGGGGGTATCGGGGGCGCGGCGCCGGCGAGCCCTCCCCCGGACGGCGCGGGGGTGGTAGCGGCCCATTTGAGAGTTTCCCGGGCCGGGCGGCCGGCGCGGAGGCGCGGCGCTCGGGCGGGGGGCGGGCCGACGCCGCCGCCGCGGCGGGAGGAGGGACAAAGGGGTGGGTCCCCGCGGGTCGGCACCCCGCCGGCCAGGGCTGCGGGTCAGTGGAGCGACTGGCCGCGCCGAGGAGGAGCAGGAGAGGGAGTGGGGCCCGGAGCTGTGCGCTACGCGGGAGCCACGCCCGAGATGCCGGTGCGAGGAGATCGCGGGTTTCCACCGCGGCGGGAGCTGTCAGGTTGGCTCCGCGTAAGTGCCCTCTTGCGCCGCGCCGGCGGGAGAAGGGTCGCGAGGGTGAGCGTGGGAGCGCGTGGTGGGCTCTGCTCGTGGGCTTCCCTGGAGCTGCACCCGGGTGCGCTGTAGGGATTCTTTGGCCCGGACGTGGGCGCAGGCGACGGGGGTAGGCTCCACTGGAGGTGGGTGATGGCTCGTGGCCTCCATGGCTTCCTGGATCCTGGGCTGTACTTTAAAGTCACTTTGGCTTGAGCTTAAGTCGTGAGTGGGGAAACTGTCTTGAACGCCAGTGCTCTGGATTTCTGCTACTTTGGGAGCATCGCGTTGTGCCGGTTGTGTCGCCTGCTGTATGTCTTTGTGTCCCCTTCCCTGTTTCAAACCACTCTCTCGGACTTGATGCAAAGTTGTAAGAATGTGTACGTGACAGACACTGAAAACCCACCGGAGACCAGAATCCTCATTTTCCTTTCCCATCAGCTGCCTCTGCAGTGTAAATAAAAGTATTGTAAAGAAGGAATGGAGATGGAGTTTTGGAAAGAGCCACAAAAAGAGTGATGAATGCTTTGTACTCTGGTACTGTCTTACCTGGCAGCAGTTCTTTTTATTTTATGTCTTCATTTGTCAAGTTTCCGTTTTTACTCGGTAGTTTATTTTAGGGTATAAATAATTAGGAGTTTCACCTCCAGGGTTTTAACATTCTTGAAATGTGGGTTAACTTGGGAGTGAGCACTCCTGGGCTTAGTAATGGAATACAGCCTCCCACCTCTATTTTAGCTTCAGTTCTTAAGCAGAGTTGCTTCCCTGGCAGCTGTCTGGCCTGAGTAATAATGGTTGTGGTTTCCCTGAAGTTCCCAGCTGGGAGTCATCCGGTGGTTGAAACTGGCCTGCCACTGCACACGCCCTCAGCCCGGGGAAGCCCCTCAGGGAGAGAGGGAGGCCCTTGTCTTCAGCTTTCTAGGTGGTCTGTGCTGGGTGTGCTGACCGAGATAAACCTGTGGCAGTGTTACGCCTAAGAGAGACGCTTCCTTAGAGAAATAGTGGCTAGGTAACATATCTATCAGGCACACCTGGGAAGGAAATCACTTTAAGTGAGAAATTAGCAGCAGTAATTGCATCGTAGCAAAATGTCATTTACTAACCCGCCTAAGAGAATGAAATTTGATTATTCAAGAAATTTTCACAAGCAGCTCCTCTTCAGCGTGGGGGGTACCAAGATGGGTAAGAGCATGCTTCAGCCACACAGCCTTGCTGGGAAAGACTGCAAATAAATAAGAATCAACTGAGTGCTGTTTGGAAATATGGACAGGGTGCTGTAGCTTCCCCACTGTGGGGAGATGCTTGGGGGGAGATTGGTGATTTACTAAGGAAGTGGTGACTTTTGAGGTGTTTCTTGAGGTATTTCAGAGCTATTGCTAGAGATTGATGAAGGGCAATTTTTCCCCCCCGAAATACTGCTGCAAGTTTTTCAGTACCACTCAGCTAATACTTTTTTTTTTTTTTTTAAGAATTTTGATCTGTCACCCCAGGTAGAGTGCAATGGTGTCCTCATAGCTCACTGCAGGCTCAAACTCCTGGGCTCAAATGATCCTACGCCCTCAGCCTCCTGAGTAGGTGGGACTAGAGGCATGCACCACGACACCTCGCTAATTTTTCTATTTTTAGTGGAGATGTGGTTTCACTCTTGCTCAGGCTGGTCTGGAACTTCTGAGCTCGAGCCATCCTCCCACCTCAGCCTCCCAGAGTGCTAGGATTACAGGTACGAGCCACCGTGCCAGGCCTTCACCTAATACTTAGTTAGTCCTACTGGTGCCAGTCACTGTGAGGGGATAGGAAGATGAGTAAGACTCGATTTCTGCCTTCGTCTGTTGGACCTGAAAATATTAGACTTACTCTAGACTCTGCAGTCTGTCTGTTGGGATTCTGGGGCGGGGGAAGGGAACGTACAATACAGATGCGCACTCTGGGATACAAAACACAACAGAGGGTGGGATTGTCCTATATGCACTCCCTTCTGGGATTCTTGCTGGGAAGAAAGGGCGTTTGAACAAATTTCTGACAATGCAAGCCACTGTAGAAAATGGGGCTAGTAACACATCTACCTCACAGGGCTGAGTGAGGACTGAATGAAATGACACTGGCGTGCAGTAGGTGCTCAATAAAGGGGAGCTAGTAATACGAACCAAAATGGGTGCTGAAAATTCTTAAGTGCTGGATCCTGGGTTGATGAGGGAGGTGAGATCTAGTAGTACAGGTAAGAGGTGCCAGGTAGGTGTCAAAGAAAAGAACTGAGAGAAAGAAGTTGCTCACACTGTCTTGAAAGGTCTTGAATGCCTGCCACAGAACTTTGGTCGGGGGCAGGGGTGGTGTCATAGAAATCCCGAATGTATTAATAATGGCTTGACTTTCCCTACAAAGAAATGAATCAATTTCCCGGTAAACATTCCACTCCACTCCCTGAACAGTAAATATTACTACTTTTGAGACAATCATAGGCTTAAGACCATTGAATTTTTACATCACCTCAAGGGGAATGACGTTTGCTGTGACTTCTGCCTACGTTTGTTTGACTTTCAATCTAGTTCTTTGCACATTGACAAAAGGTCACAGCCAACCATTTCTTATTGGGACAAGTGTGAGAACTTTGACTACTGCTGAAGGCAAGGGACCTGATAAAATCCCCACATTAACTTTTGAGTCGAGCAGAGTTTTCTCTCCTGAAGAAGGCTGTTCTTTTGGGAGACAGGTAAATTTTTGAAACTAGGCGGGGCTACTTAGTCCTGTGTACAATAGTATGCTGAGTAGTAGTTTAAAAAGTCATGCAGATTTGGTTGGGGAGTGTTGGGGTGTGGGTGTAGTGGGGGCGGGGTGAAGAGTTAGGAAGGGTTAGTAATCCTTGCTGAAACTTTCAACATACTTTCTATGTAGAATATTAGCCACTCATGGGATTCCTTGCTTAATCCCTAGAACAAATCCCATTAAGCAATTGTGGCTACAGACTAATTTATCTAGGTTGAGAGCTGACTTCCAATAAAATGCCTCATTGATTAGTCTCTAAGCAGTCATCAGGGCTCCAACAATTGCTGGCCAGAACAGCCTTGGATCAGGCAGCCTTGGTGCAGAGAGGCATTTTCCAGCGAAGGAGATCTGGGGCATGGACAGGTCTGAGGGTGTGATTGCCCCAGGTGTGGGTGGAGGTAAGTAGAATGATCATCTCAGGTGTTTTACTGAGTTAGCATCTTGATCCTAAATCCCAGGCTCTGGGTCAGAGGTCAGATTTAACACCCATTTTGTGGGTTAAATACATCAATGGTTACTTGTGAACTTCATTAAAATTCAAAAAACTATTTAGGGCCTATTTCACCCTCACAGGAAGTTTTGTGATGCCCATATAGCTAGCAAGTTTAAGAGAGTCTAGGTGGTATTATGATTAAACTTTTTGAAAAGATTATATAATAGCAACGGGAAAAAGTTTTCAGGCATGCAGTCCCAACAACCAGGATTGCAATAGCTAGTTCCAATTTTGGATGGTACCTAGGAAATCATTTGATTGAATTTGTACAATATGGCATGAGAGGCAGAGTTCCAAATTGGAAAGCGTCTGCTACCACTTTTTCCACTTGATTAGGAAATTCATTTCTTAAAACTTGGTGACTAACTGCTGGGGCCCTGGAAGGCCTGCACGGGCTGGGGCATTTGCCACCCGCAGTGGTGACTGTTCCTTTCTGTTTACCTGGCCATTGCAACCAAAGCTTCATCATCCTGGATAACTTGTGAGCTCAAAGAGAGACGAAGAGGACTGTCATATCCAAACAAGTACCTAATCCTTTAATTAAGCATTTTCTCTGCCTTTTATGTTGTCCTCAAAATGGTATTTTCCAAAGTGTGGTATACAGATAGACCTGCAGGTGGTTTAGGGAGGGACATATTCTATTTTTCAGTTACTGTGCATAAATATTACATGTTAGGAATAAAAAACATGAAGCCAGTCACTAAACCACATTTATTTCATGGCTAGATTCTTAGAACAAGGCAAAAATAAATATTAAGTAAAGTGATGAGTTTACTTTAAGAAAAATTATAAACTCTGGGGTGAATGGTATGAGTGAGGCTAAGAAAGTAATTGTGAAGATAGCCCTTGACACCAGAGATTTGGTCAATACTGCTTGAAATGTAGGTGTGTTGGCTGGGCAAGTTGGCTCACACCTGTAACCCTAGCATTCTGGGAGGCCTAGGTGGGAGGATTGCTTGAGGTTAGGAGTTCCAGACCAGCCTGAGCAAGAGCGAGACCCCGTCTCTACTAAAAATGGAAAGAAATTAGCAGGACAAATAAAAATATATATAGAAAAAATTAGCTGGGCACGGTGGCGCATGCCTGTAGTCCCAGCTATTCGGGAGGCCGAGGCAGGAGGATCGCTTGAGCCCAGGAGTTTGAGGTTGCTGTGAATTTGGCTGATGCCATGGCACTCTAGCCAGGGCAACAGAGCAAGACTCTGTCTCCAAAAAAAAAAAAAATATATATATATATATATGTGTGTGTGGCCTTTACCTATGGAGAGTCTGGTATACCTTGACCATGCCTTCAGGAATGTCAAACTCAGAATGGTCCAGAAAAGTTAGGGAAGTTGAATTTGACGGACTTAACGTCTTCAGCATGTACATTTTGCTCATATCCACCCAGCTCTCTTATCTAGATTGCAGACATTATATTTGTGATGTTCTTTTAATGTCTGGCCCAATTCTCATTCCTTTCTCTGCTTCCATAAACCACCCTGCAGTTGTTAAGGTCTTTTAGTGTGACATTTTTGATATGCTAGAGTGTCAGGGGAGGACATATTTTGGCACTGCTGAGGGACACCACTCTGTTATCAAGTGATTCTCGCTCATGATCCATTGCTGAGGAATGTACAGCGCCAAAGAGCCTCGCATGTAAATGCATGTGACTTTTTGAAGTCTTTCAAAAGGGTGCCAGTTGGAAAGATTGTTGTTGGGTTTTTTTTTTTAATTGAAGCTTGTGTTGGTCGTCAAATAGGCTTTAAGAAAGGATTGTCATAGGAACTGGAAGTCTTGAGGTAGAAAACGAGTGACCCCTGCCTTTACCTAGGGAGATGAGCCGTTGAGATGCACGTTCGTGTAGTAGAGGAATAAAACGAGGAGAGTAGAAAACACTGTTGCACTCACCTAAATCTCTAATTGTATGTATGCACACATCATTTATGAGAAATCCTAAGCTTTCAATTAGTAACTTGTACTTCAGTCATTTTAAATCAGTACAGGTGTTTGTTTAGTGCCTCTCCCAGATGGTTAAAGTTAAATCAGGTCTTTAACCTTAAAAACATAATGCAGTTCTTCTTAAGCATGTATACACCATTGTATATTTCAGGCAGTAGTAAGATACATTGTGTAATAATGAATGTTCATTTTAACGTTCAGGTTGATTGCTAGCCTAATTAGAATATTCATGGTTATAGTTTCTATTTATGTCTCCTCCTCCAATACTCTAGGACTAGTGAGAACGGTGGGAGTGGTAGGAGTGGTGTAAGTGGAGTCCTGCTAGGTCCTCCATGAGTAAAACATTTGTGTTTTACTGACCAGAACATTTCCAAATCATACCATTAATCGTGGCAAAGATCTTATGTCACATCCCTGAATAAAAATGTTTACTGAATTTTTCCTATGTGTATGTTAACATGGACTTCAGAATTAATCTGGTAATTATTATTTCTATTGTAGACTTAATCAGCCATATAAAATACGTATTATGTTCACAGGAAAAAAAATGGCATCATCTTTGGAAACTTTAATTATAGTATGCCTCGTCTTACAGACACCCTATATAACTATGGGACTAAATAGGTGAGTTAGTGACAGGGTAGGCATTTGGATGGAATGTATATGTACGTTGTGGGAGGGAATTATTGAGGTAGTTATTCTTTCTGATAGGTAACAGTTACTTGACTGTAATGAACAGATAATGATTACAATCCAGTTATATCTTTGCCGTTGTGTTAAAGAAAAACTTTGATAGAGGTGTGAGAGTGTTGCAGATACTTTAGATTTCGTCTCTGGACTTGAACGTGAACAGAGGACATAATGCTCATCAGTAGGAATTAATGAACTCTTTTAGGACCTTTGTTCTTTTGAGGAGGAAATAATGTTCCAAATGTAGCTGTTTGTTTCCATTTGTTGAGAGCCATTTGTTCTCAGAGTATTAAAGGAAGTGTTCTGAGTTCTAGGTTGTGTTTCTTCGTTTGTGCCTTATGTAGCAGAGCACTGCTGAGACCCTAGGCAGGTGGAGCTCTACAATGGGACCAGAGGATGAAGGAATGTATGCTTGGAGAGGTAACCAGCCCACTCTCAATCCTTGGAAGACTCTTCCTAAATGTGTCTGGCAAAGCAGATGAAATTATTTGAGGGAATTAATTAGCACAGCTAAACATTTCTGGTTTTGAAAAGAATGAGTCATTCAGAAGGAACTTCCTGGTGAGCTCACTTTTAGAAGCCTGGTTCCTCCCTTACCCTTCTTCAGGGAGGCTGAATCAGTTGCTTTCTTGCCTGTGATTGGGCAGTATGCACATGCCAGTATTTATTCTAGCCCTTATCACATCAGATGCGTGCCACTAGGCACTTCCCATCAGCTTTGAGCCCCTCCCTGGTCTGAGTCATCTTGGTAACCCCAGAAGCTGACGGGGCACCAAACACATTCACCAAGTATTTACCGCATGAGACTGACTTGATTTGGGAAAGGCTTGTTGCAGAAACTAATCGGAATCAAAGACTAACTGAGAATTTAGAAGAGTGGATTCCTGACATTTATATAGTGAGTGGATGATAGTTTGTTAAGAATTGTGAGCAAAAATCCTACAAAGAATTGTGGAATTACATCCAGACCATTTTTTGTAGTGGCAAAGAAGCAGCATCATCTGCACCACTAATTAGTTGGGTGACTTTCCCTAAATCTTGTAACTCTAGTTGTCAGTGTCTTTATCAGAAAATGAGTAAGTTATAGTTGATGATCTCCTAAAAAGTCTTTTGGGGTGCTTAAGATTCTGAAGGTTCTGAGTGTTGGAGTGTAAAGCCTAGACAACATTCTAAATAATTTCTGTTGGTTCTTATCATCTTAAAATGCCTCTATGTTCTTTCAGCTATTTCTGTGTTTGTTTCCTTTTTATTTATTTTTTCCTTTAAGAAGCGATCCAATGGTTTCTCTCTGAAAGGCATTTTTTAAAAAGCCAAACTAGGAACTGAGGAGTTGCTGATAGTTGTTTAGCTCATGGAGTGATGGAAAGATCTATTATTCAGTTGCAGCTTAAATAATGTACCAGCACAGCATGTGCTGGATTTTCTTCCTTACTCTGCAGCCCAGGCCAGCAACTGCAACCATCTTGCAGAATCTTCTCCTTGAGAATCCTTCCTCTGCCCCTCCACCCTTCCCAGTAAAAGCTGCATAGTGGGAGCTTCTGACACCCTTTCTTTTCTCCCTGGACTTCTCCCCAGGGGCACATTGTCTAAAACATGCGCTTGGGAGAAGAGGCAGGCCTGCAGTTGGGAGCCCTTTCTGATTAGTTCTTCACAAATGTGCTAAAGATGAGCTCACTGGGTAAAACCTCATTGCTCACCGACTAATGTAAAATCACCAGTTGTCATCTGAGTTTCAGTGTAACTTCAGGCACGTAGGAGTTTTCCAGCATAACCTCAGGCGGAGCATTTTGCTTTCCTTGGGTTGGTCTGTTTAGTGTCTGGGTGAGTTTTAAGAGGGGAGAGAGATTGTGGCATCTTAGACATCCACTGAAATTTTCCAGAAATGGAACTGGAAACTGGAATTTGTGCTTTTTCTCCTGGTGTTATTGTTAAGAGTGTAAAAGCAGGCGAGTGGCGACACATAGAAATGAAGAGGCCCTGAGTTCGTTTTGAGCATAAATGTGAATTTTAATCAAAGGTCTGGGAGAAATATTTAGTCTACTTCTACTGCTTAAGTACACAGTTTGGCAGATGACTTTGGGGAGTGAAGGATCAGGAAGAGGCAGAAAAGGTAGACTCAATTCACTGAAGAACTGGGATTAAAAAAATTTACCTGAAACGTTTCCATAGAAACAGCGGTTATGTCCTCCAAAGCTGCTTACTCATAATGAAGCCTATTCTTTTCTATTTGAGAGAGGGTCTTGCTCTGTCACCTAGCCTGGAGTACAGTGGTGAGATGGTTCACTGTAACCTCAAACTCTTGGGCTCAAGTGATCCTCCTGCCTCAGCCTCCCAAGTTGCTGGGACTACAGGCATGCGCCACCATGCCCAGCTAATTTTTTTCTATATATTTTTAGTTGTCTGATTAATTTCTTTCTATTTTTAGTAGAGACGGGGTCGTGCTTTTTCTCAGGCTGGTTTTAAACTCCTGACCTTGAGCGATCCTCCCACCTTGGCCTCCCAGAGTGCTAGGATTACAGGCGTGAGCCACCTCACCTGGCCAATGAATTTTTTTTTTCTGTGGTAAAATACATATAACATTAAACCTACCATTTTAACCATTTTAAATTGTATGATTCAATGGCATTTAGTACACTCACATGTTGTGCACCCACCACTGCTATCTAGTTCCAGAGCTGGGTGAACTTCTACGTGGATTCGTTCACCTGTGCAATTACCAGCTAGATTTAAAACTAGGACTTTCCACCTCTCTAGAAGGTTTTCTTGCCACTTTTCCAACCATTACCAACCCTACCCATAAGGGAACCTCTCTTCTGACTTCTCTCACCATCAAATAGTTTTGCTTGACCTTGAGAGGACCCATATAAATAAAATTAACATTTTGTGTCTGGCTTCTTTTGTTCAACCTAATGTTTGTAAAATTCATCCATGTTATGTGAGATTCAGTAGGGTTTTTTTTGTTGTTGTTGCTGAGCAGTATTCCATTTATATGAATTTACCACAATTTGTTTATCTATTCTTCTGTTAATGGATATTTGGGTTGTTTTCAGGTTTTTTGCTAGTATGAATAAAGCTGTTATGGAAATCACCTGTACATTGTTTTGTGGACATGTGCACCCATTTCTCTTGTGAAATTCCTAGGAATAGAATTCTTGGGTCATAGGTTAAATGCATAGGCATGTGTTTAACTCTCATTTTGTAACTTTGAAGTCACACACACCTGGGGGGCGAATTCTTTTGTCCCGCCACTTGCTTGTTTGGCCTTACGCAATTTACTTTTTTCTCATGTTCAGTTCTTTTCAACTGTAAAATGGACATTATATGCCCTATCAGTCAGGGTTCAGTCAAGAAACACATCATTCTAGCTTTTTCAAGGAGAAAGGGATTTCATACAGGGTATTAGATGCCTCGGAACAATGGTAAGGTAGGAGGAGGGAAAACCAGAGCCTACTGTGGCTTTCAGACTTGCTCCGCAGAAAGTTAGGAAGCTGCCACCCAGAGCTGAGACCTTGAGAAAACCCTTCCACCCTCTGCTCCTCTGCGGCTCTGAGGCATTTGAGAAGGCATGCCTGTAAAGCTTGTGTCTGGGAAATCCAGCATTTGCCTGCTACTGCTGCTATAAGAAAAAGAAAAACAAGCGGCCTCTGCTTTCCTTCATCCTTCCAGATCTTAAACACATGTAACTGCATTGGCAGAACCCTGTTGGCAAGGGCTTCTGGTGGCTTCTGGCCTCTGGTGGAAACAGAAGCTTAGTGCCAGCAAACAAGAAGCAGCATAGATGCTTCCTGGGGTTGCTGTGTGGTGCTGAGTAGGCAGCAGCGGTTATCGTTTATTATTTTCATCATTGTTCCTCCAGAACACGGTGCTGCTGCAGTCACCAGACTGGTTTCTGTAATGCACGTTCAGAACTGGCCCTTTCGCTTCGTAGTCCTGTGGAGCTCCCTGCCACCAACGGTGTTCTTCCTCTGCAACGGCCTCAGTTTCTGCATCCACTACTGTGTGCTTCTAGGTGCTTTTCTATAGGAATAAGCTTGAGAAATTAGTTTTCAAGATTACAAGTTAATGTAGGTGGAAGCAAAGCAGGTGACTTGATTCTGAGAACTGCTGCTTTGATGTATAACTTTGTGGAATCTAATGAGTTTTCTTTTTGAAGTCATTCTAATTTGCTAATTTTTAATAAAGTAAAAAGTGATATATATAAATCTGGTTTACGGATGGGCTTCCTCTTCCTGTCCTTAACTTCCTTTGTCTTTTGACAAATGAAATGGAAGAAGATTAGATTTTTATACTGTTTTGTGCCACATACCTCATGCTGACAGAACACTCCAGTCTGCTAAAACATTTGGCTGTCCTATTGCTAGCTTATTTTATGTCATATGAACTGTAATGTATTGCTTTTAAGACACTTAAAAATCTTCAATCAGTTTTGGCAACATCCTCTCTGTAATGTCACATGTGGAAAGAACTGAATTTTTATCAACTTCAGGATGTCTATGAATTTTCCTTCTCTTTCAAATAATTTTTCCTATAACCCTGACCTATTTTATATTACTACTTTAAGCTGGTTAGCTTAAACACAGTGACCAAGTGATGTTTTGACTAACATTTTTGGCTCATATCTATAGTACTACTTGTGAAGTCTCCGTGCAGAGAAATTTGAAGTGCTAAGAAAAGCAAATATTCTAAGTGCAAAGATAAGCATGACCAGTGACTTTATTTCAGCCACTGGCTTCGCAGTTGGAGTAAGCTGGCTATTTGCAAAGCTTGCTGAGATTTGAATGTGCTAGAAATATATTGACAGAATACTGTTTTATCTCTTTTTCTCCAGACTTTTAGTCGGCCAGGGCTAACAATGGATGTCCAAACAGTTTACAGTGGCTGATACAATGGACAAAGGGTTTCACTGTTTGGAGAGTAGAAAATAGAGCCAGAGGGGAGCTTCTTATGGGCACTGACCTAATTCACTCCTTCGGTAAAAATGCTTGATTTTATTTGTGTGTGTGTGTGTGTGTATTTATTTCTGATCCAGATGTTCATAAATATTTCAGATAGTAAGGTTACAGCTCAAAGAAGGGACCTGTGGTGTTGCTTTGTGTATTTTTGAAAAGTAGAGCCATTATTTTTATTTGATGATATGCTTTAAAACAAAAAATAAAAAATCAAGTTCTGGTGTGAACTGATATTCCACAAAAGTTAGGGAGCGTTAAGAAGGACAGCTGAAATTGCATCATCTTCTTCCTTGGTCCCTGGAACCTCCCCTTAATCAGGAATTGGTTAGTCACCTGCTTTTTAAAGATAAATTTCCCTGGGGGCTCTTTGCCAAGAAATGGTGGGGAACAGAACTGGGTTAAAAATAAAATTTATACATTGCTAAATTTCTGAATTATCATGGTTGTGATTTACTGTGTCCAGAAAACGTAAATAGGCAGTGTGTTTGCTATTTATCGTTATCACAGGGAGAATATTTGCAATGAGTATGCACCGCCTCGGTATCTCTCTCCTATTAATAGAACAGGAGCAAGGGAACGTACACATGTTTACGTGGGGAGAAACAACTCATTCTGCTTAGTAGTAAGCTCCAAGTAACAATTGCATTGTTGTTCTGAATCATCTTTGAGTGTGATTGGGTGATTAAATATAAATGTTGACCTGATTGGATTGTATCTCAGCAATGAGCTGTCCTGAAAAACAGCAGTCACATATCACTCCAGACAGTTACCAGACTTACTCTTTTGGCTTTTAAATTTAGGATAATGATGTATGCAGTGAAGTGTCATAGAAACTGGGATGCTGTCATTTCTGTCTGTCTCTCCATCTTTTGTCTGTCCCAACGTGGATGTATTGGCTGTGTTAGAGTGGTCAGCTGCATGGATCGTCCATTATCCTTGAGCAATATAAGCAACATGAGCTTTCTGATTGGGGAGAGCTCCATGAATGCATTAAAGCAAATGCTTGGAAATAGCCGTAAAGAAAAAAAAGTCCTCAATTAGATATAAACTTCAGAGCATGTGTTTATCCTTTCAGAAGAGCAGTGTGTTTAGAGTGAGGGTGTAAACCCACAGGCCTGGGTTCTGCCTAGTGTTGGGGGATCAGTTTTAATGTTAGGTGGGATTGATAAGCTTGTTAGCTCCTGAGGGCAGGTCTGGTTCTTTGCATTTTTAGCTGAGGCATAGAATAGTCTCTCAGTTGATGAGAGAAGATAAAAGGAAGAGGAAGGCAAAGGTAGGTCCCAAAGGGCTGGAATCTGATGGGCATGGATACATATTCTTTCTGCTTCCCTACAATATTCTGTATCCCTCCACCCCCCCACAAAGCCCTCTGTAGGAGGCCTGGAGACCTTTGAACCTGCAGCTTCATATTATTGGACTGACGAGTCTTAAATATGCATTCATGGAGCCTACAGAACAGCTCTGAGGCTGTGTCCTTGATTTTTACATATATTGTGGGGTGTTTTGGGGGCTAGCTACTCCAGCTCAGTTCCCCCGGGTGCTCAGTGGAACTCCTGATCTGTAAAATGCCTCACGATGAGGGAGCCCATGAGACAGAGGTGCGGTCAGTTTTGCTCTGTGCTGGAAGACCGCTGTTGGTAAACTGATCTTGAGGGGGGCCGGGGAAGGCCGCCACAGGACTGATGTAGTGTGAGCCCTTCGGTGTAGGTCTCACTGAATTCTCCCAATCAGTGGGGGTGGGAGGGTAGGTGTTAACCCTATTTTATAATTGGGGCATCTGAGGCTCAGAAATGTTAACTTGCCCAGTGTCACACAGCTTGTGTGACAGGGAGGGAATTTGACCCAAGGCCTATTTGACGGATTCAAAACCTGCGGGTTCTCTCTACTCCACCAGCTTCTGCTTTTCCGAATCAAAGTGACAAAGACATAGGAGGAGAAGCTCAAGACCCTCTGTTGACTTTTAGAAATTTAAACATTATCATTGAAAATGTACAGGAATATTTTTACTCCCAGAGAGTCATAAGTAACAATAACATGTCACTGTTGTCGAGAGATGTCATTGTTCATCAGAAACCTCTGTGCATCCATTACTGTATGAGGCCCCCCCCACCCAGAGACTAAGATGACTCTAAGACATAGCCTTATGGGGAGGTAGATTACATATACAGATAGCTAAAATCACAATTTTATTATAGAAATGTTAAGAATATATCTTGTGAAGTGACAGAATACTTTCTTCAAGCCTATAGCCTCTAGTTTGAAATGACTGTGTTGTGCCATCAACAAAAAACTATTGTCGTTAATGTCAAGAAAAGCTTGTTGTGGCTACAAAGCACACACAGGGGTGTGGAATTAGAACAACTTAGATATGCTGTGTTTGGGAACTTGCCTGTTGTGGGTCAGAATTCCATCACAAGTATCCTAAGGGTCAAAGTTTGTCTCTTAAAATATCAAATACCTCCTGGAGGTTTAGGCTATCAGACACCCACACTTTAGTATGAAGTAGACCAGTTAGCATTCTTGTACTATCTAGCTGAGACCATATGCATTGATAAAGTGAGAGTTTTGATTGAGGATGGAGATAGAGTAGGAATTTGGAACCAGACCATTTTGGTGACAGAGCAGATACTGTGGAGTAGTGGGTATTGTCCTTGGGACTGGTAGGGGAAGAGGACATTAAAACAAGAGCAACCAGCCCAAGGGGTAGAAAGAGCTAGGAAGGCTTCAAATATAAATTTTGCTTCTTTCGTATTTCTTCTTGGAGCCCAATAAAGGGCGCTTTTGTGTCTGTCTCACTTCCTGGTTCTTTTCCCTCAGGACCCAGAATCGACGGGTTAGTTGAGTTTCCATGGGCAGCGTAAGGTTGTGTTAACATCCGAAATACTGATTCTTGGTTCTAACTTGTGACAAATGGTGGATATTTCGTTCTGACCAGAGTCTAAGCTGGACTTCAGGGTGGGCAATGGAAACTTCCAGTGCTTATACCCCTCTCTTTAAAAATATCTCTTGTACCCCTTCCCTAAAGCAGTTTGCCTTAGGTTGTGGGTGCTGCCTCCTCAGTGTCTTTTCCTGCGGTTATATAAATCATTTCAGCTTGAGATCAGGAACCAGGGTTTTTACTTCTCTCTGTCTAACACGTTTCTTCCATACAAAGTCTTGCCCAATACATGTGTTGATGTTTAGGTAAAAATACAACCAGATGGCCAAGCATGGTGGGTCATGACTGTGAGCCCAGCACTTTGGAAGGTGAGGCCAGAGAGTTTGAGACCTGTCTGGGCAATATAGTGAGACCCCATCTCTAAAAAAAATTTTAAAAATTAACTGGGTGTGGTGACCCACACCTGTAGTCCCAGCTACTCAGGAGGTTGAGGCAGGAGGATTGCATGAGCCCAGGAGTTTGAGGTTAACAGTGAGCTATGATTGCTCTACTGTATTCCAGCCTGGGTGGCAGAGCGAGACTCTGTCTCTGGGGGGAAAAAAATTACACATATGTATGTATGTACAAAATTGCTACAAAATCAAGTATAGAGTTCCTTTTGAGTTGACCTACTTTTGGATTATGTACCCATAAGAACTTATCCCTTATTAATTAAACAAATAAAAGAAATAAGCAAATAACAACGCTCAAAACAGTATTATCCCCAAATAGTGACTAGACGCTAGCACAGACCTAAAGCTTTTTGAAGGCAGAAGTGAAAAATGAGGCAAAAGAAACCAGGAATCAAGACGTATGTGTGCCTCTACCAGCACCCATGTGAGCACCTTGCAGGTAAGGACCCCGTCTTGATAAATAGACACCTGCCTATCGGCCCTCCATTACTAAATCTAAATTTTGTAGACTAGTGGTTGGTAAGCTACAGCCAGCTGCCTGGGTTTTTTTTTTTTTTTCTTTCTATTTTTAGTAGAGACGGGATCTCACTCTTGTTTAGACTGGTCTCGAACTCCTGAGCTCAAGCAATCCTCCCGCCTCAGCCTCCCAGAGTGCTAGGATTAGAGGTGTGAGCCACTGGGCCTGGCCTGTTTTTTGTTTATTAGCTAAGAATTGTTCTTATATTTTAAATGGTTACATAAGTATCTATATGATATCCTCGATTTTGCCTCTTGGCCTGCAAAGCCTAAAATAGTAACTATCAGGCCCTTTGAGAAAACGTTCACTGGCCCCTGGGTCAGACCTCCCAGAAGCAGGGTGCTTGGTTTCTTACATGTTCTTCTGCAGTCTGGGACTAGGCGATCAGGATGCTGACTTGTGGGAAAATGCCGGTGGCATGCGGATGCCTGCTGTCCCTCTTTGCTATGGGAAGGCAAAAAGGGAGAAGGGGTTGAACCCCGGCACTGAAGGGCAGGTTTGCTTCTGGTTTCAGCCTAGGAGGGTGACTCGGGGGCCAGTTGAAGTTCTGGGTGTAGATTTCTTCTGGGTTAAGTGGTAACATACGTATTTAAAAAAGTGGAGAAAGTATGCTTAAAAGCACATTTTGTTTTTAGGATGTAGAAAGGCCATAAAACTGAAACATCCCTCTATGAGCGAACATTTCCGTCTACATTTCAGATGTTCTTATTTCCCTGAATTCCATTTTTGTGACATGTACTGTTTGTTGTGTTTCGAAGTTGTTGACTATTTCAAATTCCAAACAATTCGTTACTTTCTGTCAGAGGAAAATTCAGAGTAATCCATAAAGCGCTGGTGGGGGGTTCAGAGTCTTGAAGAAATGAAGGGCGGAAGAGGAATTTCGTGATGCTCCTTTGGCTCAGAAGATTCGGAAAGGCTTTGGGCTAATGTGCATGTCAGTGACCGACAGCCCGGCTCAGTTACCTGCCACCATCTGTATACTATTCCAGGCCTCTCTACGTCCTAAGGACAAACATGGTTTTGAGGGTGGGGCCTGTCCTATATTAGGAGGTCTTTGTTTTCAAAGCCTGATGCAACCTATCTTTTAAATCTTACATTAAACTTACAGCACTATTGATTGTTCTTTCCAGAGTGGGGCTTATATTAGTATTGGAAATACCTGTCATTTGCATGGTACTTTATGATTTATCAAAACTTCCACATAAATGCCAGACACGGCGGTGGATGCCTATAATCCCAGCTACTCAGGAGACCAAGGCAGGAGAATCGCTTGAGCCCAGGAGTTCGAGACCAGCCTGGGCAACATAGCAAGACCCGGTCTCAAAAAAGCCTTCCACATAAAATTCGTACTTGATCCTCACAAGCACCCTGCAAGATGAGTATTATTTACTGGGGTGCTCAGAGAACCTAGGGGTCATACAGCTGGTTACTGATGAACAAGGATCTTAAAGTACATATAAACCTGGCATAGTTGGAGAAAACCTGGTGTGTTAGTTATTTTCTGCCTCTCAGTCCTCAGCCCCCAAGGGGAAGCAAAAGCCTAAGTCATCCTGTCAAGTGCATTAGAGGTTCCGACTTGGACTTCCCCTCAATAGGCGGGTTTGGGTGGTGGCTTGTTGCTCTCCTTCAGACGAACAGTTCTTGGTAGTGCAGTTTGTTCCCTCAGTACTTTGTCTTACTCTGCTGTGTGCCTTCATCCATGTCTCGAAATGCTTAGTAAACATTTCCCTTGTGCGCTGGCACCAGTTTCCTACCCACTCCGCAGTGACATACTGCACAGGTGGCTTTGGAACCTGGGGTGGAAATGGTAGGTTGCTTTAGTCTTTCCTCACAGTGACAGGGGTCTTGACTGGTGCTTCAGTCCTTGGATGGATGCTTAGGCTGCCCTGAGACAGGCCCCACTGCACGTGGCCTCCAGTGCTAGGGTCTCCCTGTCTTCCTTCTTCTCATTTCTTGTGTCCAATAACCTGCAGAGGTCGACCTGGCCTTATGTTTTTTCCCTGCTTCTCAGCAAAATGAGGAATTTGGACTCAAATATATAGAAATAGAAACCTGCTTGTGCCGTAGACCTGCTTCTGACTTTTACTTACTTTAATCATAGATGGAGACCAAGATCTACCTCCATCTGTGTCCCTCTCTGTGCCTCAACTGTGGTGGTCTCTTGTTTTTTCCACCTCAATGGGCCACATTCCCTTCTTCCGTGGGATCACTAAGAAGGAAAACCCTTCCCTGAATTCCCTGAGGAGGCCAGTTCCTGCTATTTTGGACCTTTGTGTGCTTTGCCTTCATATAGCACACATGCCAGTTTTAGCTTGGCAGTTCCTGACTTCTACCTTGATTGACATGGACCCATTAGCCTGTGAGCTCCGTGTCGGCAGCGACCATGTTTATTATACTCAGTGCTTGATTTCTAGTGTTCAGTACAGAGACTGGCATGAAGGAGATGCTTCATAAATCTTTACTGAATAACCAATGAGTGGATTCCACTTTCTGAGTGAAGCTTTGTTTAACTCACTCTTGTAGTTCTTTCTCCTGGCAACCATGTTCTGCCTTACCAGTCGGGCCCAGCGATCAACAATTAGAAAGTGCTGTCTTCCAATTTCCAGATGGCTTCAATCGCCTTGAATTCCCCACAGCACCAAGGGTCAGAAACTTCATAGGATGTTGACTGATTGTAGTACACTTTTTAAAAATATTAATGAACAATGACTAAAAGTGTAATTTTCTGCTATTAGTTTTTTCCCACTAATTTGCAAATTTACCTTGGCTCTTATAAAAGCCGTAGTGGAGGAGTTTTATTGTAACTGTTAAAGTCCATTTCTAATTTCCTCTAAATTACATTTTAAAATTTTCAATTTGAAGGGAAACAACAATCTCTCCCTTTTTATTTCTGCCTCACTGTGCCACCTAGTGGATAATACATCTATTACTAGGCAGTGGCCTTCGCTAGTTTCCTAACCACAGATTCCACGAAAGGGAAAAGTCGGGTGCCTTTTTATGCTTTTAGATCACATACAATTTTTGCCAATAATTTTTGTTACTAGACAAGTATGGAATTTTTTGAGAGGAGCTCAGTGTTGTTTAATTCAGAATTTAAAAAATGTTGGCCCATATGTCTGAAATTTCTCACATCACCAATAAAGGATAACAATGCAAAGACTGTCATTAAAGACGGTTTATATGATAACGACATACAAGATACTAATTCAAAGAATGAGGTCTTAAGTTTAGAAACAAGGCTATTTCAAACATCCGACCTTTATTTATTTATTTATTTTTTGGCATAACTTGCTTCAATTTCATCTACTGTTTTGTTATTAATATGAAGTCAAAATGATTAGTGAGGCTTGTTGATTTACATTTTCAGTATTTTCAGTGGCTTGGCTTTGGCCCCACATTTCATTTGTGTGGGAGGTTGATACAGGAAACCTCACCTTTTCCCACCCTGCCTCTTGTCTTTGCTGCCACTACCCTGGATGGAGTATGTTCCAGTAGGATGGAGCAGTTGTTTTTTTCTCTGCTGATTTCTATTAGGTGCAGTAGATGCTCATTATTGTGCTAAGTATACCATGTAATAACACATTCAATTATCAAGTTTGTGATATTTTAAATATATAACAAATACTTATGCAGTTGAAATCCTAAACCGTAAGCTTTTTAATTTTATCCGTAGATTAATGGTTTAAAATAAAATTGTCTCTCTTACTGAGAGGTGATTAAAGTTTTCAAAGTGTCATTGCTGTTTTATTGATGTGCCTACATTAGGAGTTCACCATCTTCCCCCCAGCCCTAAAATCTTTTTTTTTTTTGTATATATTTTTAGTTGGCCAATTAATTTCTTTCTATTTTAAGTAGAGACAGGGTCTCGCTCTTGCTCAGGCTGGTTTCGAACTCCTGACCTTGAGCGATCCGCCCACCTCGGCCTCCCAGAGTGCTAGGATTACAGGCGTGAGCCACCACACCTGGCCAGAAATCTTTTTTTCTTGTAGGAAAAATTTTGAAAGATTACCAGAAGGATCCTTGAAGTATAAAAATAAGTATGGTTTCTGAAAATAAATAGTGTTTCTTTTATTCTTCTTGACCTGGCATTTTAAAAACCTGGCATTTGGCTGATGGCTGCAGTACTAGTAAATTGCTAAAAGTAATAGGTCATTTCACATGAAGAGACTTAGAAATGTTTATGCCCTTTAATCCAGAATTAACTAGAAAATACAGGGGTGAGGGGGAGCTATATGTACAACAATGTTTGCCATAGTGTTAGTTATCATAGCAAAAAATTGGATACTGTTTAAATGACTGCTAGGGCTATGGTTAATAAATTCTATAGTAAATGTGGTTATTTACAAATTAACTGAAATTAAATAAAGTTAAATATTCAGTTCCTCAGTTACAGTAGCCACATTTCAAATGCTCAATAGCCATGTGTACTTAGTGGTTACTGTGTTGCACAGCACAGCTTGTAGAACATTGTCATCATGGCAGAAACTTCTACGGGAGGGTATTGCTAGACAGGTGCCTCTCAAACTTTAATGTGCATATTAATCACAGGGGGGCTTTAGTTAAAATGTATCTTCTTATCAGCAAATACAAGTTAGGGCTTGAGATTCTGCAGTTCTAACAATCTCTCAGCTATTGGCAATGTGGTAAGTACGGGCTAGGGTCTTTACATTCTTGCATTTATTCCCTGATTCTATAGGAAAGGCTTGCCTTTGAAGCTCAGGACTCTTTATGTAGGTTTACTGGCTTTATAGGTTTAACCAGGCTCATTGATGTACAGCGGAAACGTTGTGTCTCTCTCTTCTGTGTGAGCCATGCCCTCTTTGTGCCTGAGGTCCGGGAGGAAACAGTTTACCTTGTATGTTTCACATGGGGCCACCCCTGCTGGCAGCATGTAGCTGAGCAACTCTAATAATTGGTTTTCTAACCTGCCTTTTGACAAAGCAGTTTATAATCATCTTTATCTTGGTGTCTATTATATTATGGGGTGGTGGTTTTCGTGTTTGTTTGTTTTTTTAAAGTGAAGCTGTGTTTTAATCTTATATGGGCTTAGTCAGATTTAAAATCATAGGGTAGACAGGGCTTTGTCTGTCTCGCCAAATTAGCACCTTCCTTTTTGGCTTATTAGTGGCTTATTTGTAATTACAAATAAGAATGGTATGTTTATGGCTTATTGCTTAGTGTACCAGAACTATGAACATAGAGGTCTTAAATGTAATTATCTGCTGTTTTTGTTTTTGTTTTTCCCCTCATATCTTGTTTAAATTGGACTCATGAAGATCTAGATTCAGGTTGCGATCAGCCAACTATTAGCCATAGGGGCTTGCCACGGGTAAGTTCCGTCATCTCTCATGCTTTATCTTTTCATATGTGAGAAAGGGATTGTGTAGAGTTTCAAGGATTTATAGCCATAAAGCACTTAGCACAGTATCTAGCACATTGTAAACAATCAGTGAGGTGTGTGTCAGGTCCCCCTTTTCCATGTGTGTTCACAGAGGCACAGCCATTAGGGAATTTGTGCATCTGTACCTAAAACTGACTACTGAAAGAGCTAGAAATAAAGCCTAATGCAACTCCCTTCCTGCACCCTTTCCTTACCAAGTTGCCGCAGAAGAGTTACTGGAGCCAAGCCAACTGCTTGGAAGTAGCCATCATGCTTGCTAAGGTGTTCTGAGTTGTTAGAGTGATCGGATCCATGGCTGGTCTGGTGCCCGAGCAACAACCACCATAGAATTTTTTTGGACTGAAGGCCAGAGATCAGTCACCAGTAGGTTCTGGAGGGCACAAAAGGTCTGTAGTGGAGGAGGCACAGGGTACTTCAGAGGAAATGATACAGCCACCCTGACTAGGGTTAGAATCTGCCCTCTGCCACCTGTTACTTGTATTACCTTGACCAGATACTTTACTTTTCTGACTTCAGTCTCCTTTCTGTGAAATGAATATTAATTGTAATATTGATAGTAGCTAAAATTGACTGAGCATTTACTATGTACTAGCCACTACCTTGAGTTTTGTAAGTGCATTATCTGATTAAATTCTCACAGCCACCCTAAAGAGGTGGGTCTTCTTGCTGCCTGTGCTTTACATGTGGGGGAAACTGAGGCAAAGAGAAGTTAAGGTACTTGCCCAAGGTAAGTGGTACAGCATGGATTTGAATCTACACTTTCTGACTACGGAATCTATGATGTGTTTTTTTTTTTAAAAAAAAACAGCTTTATTGACCTATAATCCATATACTATATAATAAAAGTGTGCAACCAGTGGTTTTTAGTATGGTATATTCACAGAGCTGTGCAGCCATCACCACAATCAATTTTAGAACATTTTTATCACCCCAAAAGGAAACCCTGTACCTATTAGCAGTCACTCCCCATTTCCCCCTAAAGCCCCACAGCTCTGGGCAACCACCAATCTATTTTTAGCCTGTATGAATTTGCCTCTTCTGGACATTTCACATAAATGGAATCATACAATATTTGTCATTTTGCATCTGGCTTCTTTTACTTATAATATTTTCGAGGGTCATCCATGTTGTAGCATGTATTCGTACATAGTTCCATTTTATCGTTGAATAATAGTCCATTATATAGATTTATCACGTTTTGTTTATCAATCATCAGCTGATGGACATTTAGGCTGTGTCCACTTTTTTGCTGTTATAAATAATGCTGCTATGAACATTTGTGTACAAGTTTTTGTGTGGACATATATTTTCAATTCTTTTAGGTTCTGTGGAGGTATGCGTGTGTGTATGTATGTGTGTTGCTATGATTTGTTCTTAATGTCTTCTGCAAGAAAGAAAACAGGGCCATTCTTACTTGGGAGTGGTCACCTTGCATTAATGATGGGGACCTTTATCTAGAGTGCTCGTGCTGCAGTGGGCACCAAGCAAGGCTCTTTACGAGCATTGCTTTATTCAGTCCTCACAGTTCTAATGGGGTAGGGATCTCGGGCCCCATTTTACAGAGGAGGCACCCAAGCCTCACCGAGGGAACTGCTCCAGGTCACGGGGCTTGGGGAGTGTGTCGGAGCCGAGTTTAGACCCAGGTGTGTGTGATGACCTACAGAGCTCCTACACTGTGTTATGTGACCATAGTTGTCCACCTCCCACTTTGAAGGTTTACCGGCCTGGATTTTACAGAGTGCTGTCATGAGAATTTGCCTGGTTTTACCCTTTTACCCAGTGGCAATGGAATTGAACGGGTACACAAGTTTGTGAGTGTGTTGAGGGGTAGATTCTTGGCTGGAAGTCTTTTTTTGGAGTCCAAGTTCATTACTCTTTGCATTTCAACACAACTGCTTTCAAAACTATAGATTGTACCCGCAGGCATACTGTCATCCTCTCCTAATTCTTTATTATTTATTTAAGTGCATGCTGACAATTTATCTTAGGTAAGGAAAGGGCAATGTGGCTTAAAAAACAAAACAACTCAGTAACTCTGGTACTCTTCAGCAACAGGTCCAGGATTGAATCATATTAATTCTGATGACCTATCAGAAACTCCTGTTTAAACTTCTGTATGTATCTTTTTTTCTTTGAACTTGGTCTACCCAGGCTATGTGTGGAAAAGCACACATCACATTCTGTCTGTAGAAAAGGAATTGGATCTGGAGGCAGGCACCAGCTTCAGATGCCGTCTCTGACAGTAGTGAGCTGTGTAAACTCTCTGGCCTCAGCTTCCCTCTCTGTAAAATGGGCCAATCACAGCTAACTCACAGGGTTGTGGGCACTCAGTGAAGGATTATATTGTGAGCAGCGTGCTACCCGGCTGGATGTTCATGTTAATGACTTCCTTCCTTTTCAGTTCTCATAGCCATCTTGTCTCCCGTCTCCAGGGTAAGTGTGTGGTTTAAGGCTCCCAACCTGTAGACTAAGGTATTTCCACATGCCTGTCCATGCTAAGCATGTCGAATCCTGTGTGTGTTATTAAACAGTGTACTGCCCAGCCATGCTGAGAACTCAACGATGTCTTGAACACACCTTGCAGGTTATCCCTCCTGGCTCTGAATGTGGCGTTCCCTCTGAATGTGCAGAACGTCCACCCACCTGACCAGTCAGTTGGCCTTTATCCTTGAGCTCACATAGAATGCTGTGTACACCTCCCTCCACCCCACACCTCCCATCCCGGTTAGCACCTGCTGCCTGTGCCATCAGCTTCACGTTGTGTGTACTTGCTATGATCCCATCACTCATCCTGCCCTGCCCTGCATGGCCTTTTTTCTTTTATAAACATACTAAGCCTGTTTCCTACCTCTGGGCCTTTGCATTCTCTGTTCCCTCAGCAATCTGAAAAGCTGTCTAGATTTTCTTATGATGAATTCTTTCCAAGCTCACATCCCATGGCACTTATTGCTACCTGAGATGATGACATATATTCACTTATTTATTATCTGTGTCCTCTGCTGGAATCCTCCCTGTGAAGAGAGGACTTTGGCACATACCCTCCAGCATCCACAGCGGTGTCTGACATGTCGTAGGTCCGCAGGGAATATTTGTTGAGCCTGTGTCTCCGTCTGTTGTTGGACTTCGCGGAGTTGTAACTACTTGTTGACACATCCCACTTCCCCACTGGATGGTGTAGCTGCCTTAGGGTAACTCGTCTTTCAGTCCGCAGGGCCAGATATGTGTTCAGTAAGTGTTTCCTGAATGTGTGAGTATGAAAGTCAGGAATCTGAGAAGGCGTACCCTTAAAACCTGTGGAGGCTGCTGTCCACCACAAAATGTCCGTCGGTGCCACTGGTAGAACTAGTGCTGGTCGGAACAGGCTGCGGTTGTTCTCCTGTTCTCATGGCCATTCTTTACTGTCCCCTGCCCCTTTGCTTTGTCGGGTTCTTTGCCCTGTGCTGTTCTTTGGGCAAACCCTGAACAAACCCTCCCCCCAGCCCCCAATCCTCTCTGTTCTTGCAGACCTCATCTCATGTCTTTTGCTCACGGAAGCCTTTCCTGGCCCACCTGCCCTGACCAGGTGCTGGCTCTGCGGAGCTTCCTGAGAACAGTGCTGTGTATGTTTGCTCTTCGTTTGATCCTCAGAGCACGCTGTCCTTGGTAAACATTTGTTGGACGAATGAGTGAAGAATTAGTGTTGGCATATTTGCGTACTCATGTCCATGGCAACATTTTCCACAATAACCAAGAGATGTAAGGAGCTCACTGTCCACTGATGGAAGAACAGATAAACAAAATGTGTTATATACATACAATGGAATATTATTCAGCCTTAAAAAGGAAGGAAATTCTGATACATAGATGAACCTTGAGGACATTACACTATGTGAAGTAAGCAGGTCACAAAGACAAAAACTGTATGAGTCTATTAATATGTACTTGATGTGTCTGATGTGGTCAAATTCATAGAATCAAAAAGTAGTAGAATGGTGGTTGTCAGGAACTGGGGGGGAGATGGAAACAGGGAGTTGTTGTTTAATGGGTATAGAGTTTCAATTTTGCAAGATGAGAGTTCTGAAGATTCACAGTCGTGTGAATATACTACTGTCTTAGTCTGTTCCTGCTCCTATAACAAAATACCTAAAACCGGGTAATTTATAAAGACCAGGAATTTATTTGCCCGCAGTTCTGGATGCTGGGACGTCACAGATCAAGGCGCCAGCAGGTGTGGTGTCTGGTGAGGGCTGTTCTCGGCTTCCAAAATGGCGCCTTGTTGCTGCCTTTTCACATGGAGGGTGAGGTGGAAGGGACGAATGCTACGTCCTTACGTGGTAGAAGGTAGAAGGACAAAAGGGTGTTCTCCCTACGCCGTTTTATAAGGGCACTAATCCTATTCCTGAGGGTGACGCCCTCTTGAAGTCATCACTGCTTCCTGAAGGCCCCACCTCCTAACACTATCACACTGAGTCTTAGATTCCAACATATGAATTTTGGGGCAACATATACATTTAAGCCATAGCAACTACTGAACTGTATATGTTAATAGTTGACCCTTGAACAATGTGAGGGTCAGGGGTGCTGACACCCTGCACAGCAAAAATAACTTCTGACTCCTCAAAAACTTAACTGCTGATAGCTACTGTTGACCAGAAGCCTTACCAATAACATGAACAGTTGATTAACACATTTTGTATGTTATATGTATGCTATACTGCTTTCTTACAGTACAGTAAGCTAGAGAAAAGAAAATGTTATTAAGAAAATAAGGATGAGAAGATACATTTCCCATTCATTAAGTGGACGTGGATAAGCATAAAGGTCTTCATCCTTGTCGTCTTCACGTGGAGGAGGCTGAAGGGGAGAAGGAAGAGGAGGGGCTGGTCTTGCTGTCTCAGGGGTGGCAGAGGCGGAAGAGGCGGAGTGGGAGGCAGGAGAGGCAGGCATACTTTTATTGAAAGAACAATTCATGTATAAGTGGACCTGTGCAGTTCAAACCCATGTTGTTTAAGGGTCTACTGTATTTAGAAATGGTTAAGATGGCAAATTTAGTGGTTTTTAGCACAATTAAAAAAAAGATTTAGTGTTGTCAGAAACTGACTTCTGGAAATCACTATAGAAGGATCCAGAATTAATTCCTGGGACGCCTGTGACTTCTGGGCAGTATGCATGAACTTAGAGAAAGAAGTATTTATTTCCTCATCAAGGTAAGCTCAAGTGTTTTCCTAAGGACTGTCAGAGTTAAGGAGCAAGCTGGCCTGAACCCTGCCTGAGTTGCCTGGGTGCTCATGTTTCTCTGCCCCTGGGGCCCAGTGAGCCAGCCCCGGGCTGAGGCTGCCCGGTGTGTACAGAGCCTGCACATGTCTACATGGACCTGGTCGAGGCCAGGGTCCCGCTTTGTACCCCCTGCCCTCTTCCATGTGAGATTTCAGACATAAAATTTCATTCGTTCCCGATCCTGTTTAGCCGTTGTAACTGTGACTGAAGAGCTGGACTGAGGATTTGCTCCCAGTGCATCCTGGGGGAGCACGTGACCATTTTCAAGTGCCTGTTCAGCCCCAGCATGAACACTTTTAGAGGTTTCCTCATTTCTTGCTGACATTGACCCTCTGCAGTGTAGATGGTTTTATCTCCATTTTACAAAGAAGGATACAGCATATCCAAGGCCCCGCATCTAAGTGACAGAACAAGGATTTCGCCCAGACCTTGTGACTTTAAAACTTACTTTCTTGCCTCTGCTCCAGGTTGTTTCCTATATGGTCTCCCTCATGGTCCAAATATATGTACATCTCAGTCTTAAACAGATACCGCGCTCTTCCTCTGCAAACTGCTTGGCCCAGCCCTTTTGTATGTAACACGCCCTGCCGTAGCAAGAATGACCCAAGAGCAGGCTTTTGAAATCCCAACCCCAGCTCTCAAGCCGTAGGCATCCCACAAAATCTTTACTAGATGTTGAGAAACCTAAAATTTGCTTTTCCAACCCCCCTTCCCAGTGGTAAAGGCAAAGAAACAAATGGCAGAGCTCTTTGTTACTCTTTTATCTGCTAAGTTTTCAGAAAGGTTAGAAAGTAGAGAGAACTTCGCTGAACAAGCACTTTGTTCCCGCTGGCTCCGAGCTGCACCAACTGCCCAAGTCTTATCTTCCCCTTGCTTGTTATCTCCAAGGATGTAAAACATTTTCTCTCCATGCATTTTCATTTCTCTGTAACATTAGCCGTTTGATCGGCCTGAAACATTACCGATTCATTTCCAGCTGGCCTTTACTTTTGTGTGTGTGTATATATGGGAGGGTCTATACTGTATAAATAAATCTCTGAATATTCTTTTGTGTAGTATTACTCTACAATGTCCCATTGACTTAATAATTTCTACTTAAGATACTGAATCATTTTATATGCCCGAAAGAAATATCTAATACTCGCATTCCGTGGGAAGAGAGAGAGGGAGGAAAAGAAAGCTAATGTTACGGTCGTGCAAATCCAGGCTGCTTTCTTTTTGTCCTTACAAATGGTGCTTTTCAAAGTGTTTGGCATCCCTGCTGTATGGATGTGTCACTGTGCAAGATGACAACAGGATTTGCTGGGAATGTGGGCCACTATTGTGTCCGCCTTACGTAAGCACGTGGAGTGATGGAAATGGGTGAGAAGCCAGGGATGTAGGCGGTGGCCTGGCCCATGATCTCCGGAGGCCATGAAGACTGCTCAGGTCCTCCACAGGATGTGGATCCAGGCTGTTAAAAAGTTGGGGAGATTGAAAGGCCATGTGAGTCCCTCCGCAAACTGTCCCCTTTTTCTTTCCCATCATTTCTTTGCAGGGAGGGAGGGGGAGCCAAAGCCCCTCTCACAGTGACTCCTTTATCCTCGGATTTATTTGTGTGCCTTCTGGCAGCTTTCAGCAACAAATTGTGGGGTGGTAGATTGTAGTCAATGGTGGGTTTTTAAAATTCTTGTCTTATTTTTAGCAGACCTGGGCGAACCTGATAGCCTCTTCCTGGATTTGTGGCTCAGAGGCTGCTGTTTTCCATGTGTTGGGAACCTGCAAGAGTGGGTTTTGATTCCTGGGTAGAGTTTAACATTCTGCCTTGTATGTTTGTTCGTGTTTGAGAATTTCTTGTTTTGGGATGAAACTTTTTGCTTTCTTATTCTGCAGAAATCTGTACTCTTATTCTTTTGTCTAGCTTCAAAACTATAGGGAAAAAAGATGTTCTTTTTTTTCTTTTATAGTTTGAGCTTATGCAGTACTGTAACGTGTATGTTCGCTTTTATGACTTGGGAGTTTTATTTAGCATGTAACTTACGGGCAGCTTTGGATTAATCTTTGGTTTTAGCTATAACCTCCATCACTGGGAAGCAGCAATTTGTGGACGTAGAGCCTAAAAGTTGCCGGTTCACTTTTGGCAGTGAAGATGTTGATATCTGCCTTGTAGTTGGTTTTTAATATGTTTGCATGTTCTTTATACAAAATATATAGGATTTTTATTTGGCCAAGGTTTTTCAAAGGAAAGAAGCTTTGTAAAAAGTAGACGATTTTTAAAAAAATCAAGTAGCTATTAATATTTGCCTTAGTCCCATTCTCTTCTTCAATCATACAAATACCTTACTGTTAACACAAAGTTTTTTATTTATGGTGGAAAGATTAGCTCACTTTCAACTTTCCATAGGGTTCCAGGAATGACTTGTTATGATACGGAGGGGATTGT
>CAUYRT010017259.1:0-37104 GCA_963574885.1 Lepilemur ruficaudatus | reverse complement strand
TAAGCTTGAGCCCATTATTCGAAGTGAGGTGACACAAGACCCGAAGAATGGGTTCCACTTGTACTCACCATCAAATTGGTATTGACTGATTAACACTATGGTGCTCAAAGGGTGGGAGTGAACACTGGGGAATTGGGGGGTGAGGGGTAGACCCAAGTCTGAGTGACGTGGGGGGTCACTGTGGAGGGGTGGGATATGCTCAAAATCTCTTTTCTTTAATTAACAGAAAGATAAAATGTCTCTCTCAAGAAAGAGTAAGAACTACCCCTTTGAAATACATTTTTGTTGAGCCTATAGGGTCAGAATCCTTGTTCTATATTATATATCTCAAATAATATCTTCAACTATGACAGTGTGGGTGCTTTAGAAGAAAAATGTAATGTATTAACCTTTCAGGTAACAATGGCCAACACTAAAGCATAATCCTGCAGTTATTCATGTCTTACTTACTGAAGAACATTCTCCCCCAAAAGATTGAACATATGTATAATGATTTAAGTCTCTAAAACTTATAATAAGATCTTTTGCCATGCACAAAGGTGCCAAGACTTTACCTAGCATCTCTGTAAGATCAATTCTTCAAATACCTCATCCCATAATTTAGATACAAAGAAATTGTAAGAATGAGAACAAAGGTTCATTTAAGCATATTAGCTTTCAGTTAAACATGTTCTTTTAAACTTCATGAAAGGTATCTCTTAAGTTAGCCATAATAGTAAAATCCTTAAAGGGAAGAAATATCCTGAAATGGTAAATTCCATTTGCAGAGGCCAGATGTAGATGGGAAAAGATATTTGGCTACTTGCTTTTTCTTTATACGTTTCATACTTTTTTTTACCCTGTCCAACCCCTAAGAAGTTAACCTCTGCTCTATTCTCACCACCATGTAAGAAAATAAGTCATTTCACTGCTTCCTTAACAAATATGAAAGCTTGAATAATTTTTAATGGCTTAGAAATAAAGGAATGGTTTCCCCTTAGGCATCCTAGAACCTACATTTATAATTGTTCATGTAATCTCATTAGTTTGGGGTCAAAATTTATTAAATAGCACTGTGTCAACTAAAACAAGAAGAGATAGCCCTCTCTGGGTTTCTTGTTGATGACAGACCAATGGTTGACTTCCAAGATGACTTATAGCTTTCCTTTTAAATAGAAAGAAAAAATGACAGAAATACTTTCTAGCAATAAACCAAAGTCCTCCTGACTGAGGAAATGGTGATTATTTTTCTTTTCTCAGGAAGAATAAAAATATAAATATTCGAACTTAGTTTTTTGTAGTGAGGATATTAAGAATAAAGTGTATTTGTAGATAAATTTGGAAATCAATGAATATTGAGTCTCATACTATACTGAAATTTTAGTTGGATTTAAAATTAAATATAGAAAAAAAACAAACAATTGAAAAGAAAGAAAATAGGAATTAATATTTATTAAACCATAGAAACCCTTCCATATGGGAAGGTTTTCTAGCTTAAAAGTAGTTGAAGTGCTAAGCAGTCAATAAATTCACTACACAAAACCTGTAACTTTATATATTAAAACAAAGAATGGAACCCAAACTTCTAGATAATAAAACATGTTCATGTTCAGGAAAATAGCATTATTTTTGCATCAGAAATGCAAATAAGCTGATTTTTCAACTACCTGGTAATTATTCAATAATTTAAGTTGTTTTTATTTAAGGTACTTTAAATGGTACTTCAATGATGCACCTGAAAACTGTGATAATATTAAAAATGCTAATAGGGTAATATTAAATGGCAAAAGCAAAATTTCTGAAGAATAATCATAGCTATAAAGTACAGTTGGCCCTAGTATCTGTGGGTTTCACATCCATGGATTCAACCAACGGCGAATTGAAAATATTTGGGGAAAAATAAATAGATGGTTGCTTCTGTACTGAACACATACAGATTTTTTCTTGTCATTATTCTCTAAACAATATAGTTTAGCAACTATTTACATAGCATTTACATTGTATTAGGTATTAGAAGTAATCTAGAGATGATTTAAAGTATATAGGAGGACATGTGTAGATTATATGCAACTACTCCACCATTTTATATAAGGGACTTAAACATCCACAGATTTTGGTATCTTCAGGGGATCATGAAACAAATTCCTCACAGTTACCAAGGGATGACTGCATTATTAAAATAAAAAAAAGTAATGAAAAAAATTAAACATAGAAAAGATTGTTGGAAGCCTATTACTTGGGAGTACTCAAGCTCATAAGAATTCATAATTTTCTTTTTTATCTTTTTCTATATGTTCCCAAATTTCTGAGTAAGTGTTCATTTTGTTATTGAAAATAATTAAACTCTTTTAATAGAAAAAGAAAAAAGGTAGGAGTTCTAGTTAATATGACTTGGTGAAGGCATTTGTATCTTCACTTCACAAAAATATATTAAAATTATTGTGGAGGTTTTGTAAATGGGCACAAATCCTTTATTATATCTGCCAGTTGAGAGGTGGTGAGCTATGATTTCTCTCCCAAATCTGGGGCTGACCGTGGTGATTCTCTTGAAACTGATGGGATGCACTAAGAGTGATACTGAGCATTTCCAGGGCGAGGTCATTAAAAACAATGCAGGTGCTTTCCTACAATCTACCTTACCTTCACATAAACTAAGTTCCCAACCATTGAGTCACCCCAGCCACTGAGTCTTCCTTCCAGCTGAAGTCCTAAGATATTTTAGAGTGAGATAAGCCATTCTTGATGTCCTGTATGAATTTCTGACCCAGGGACAAACAAAAAATTATAGTTTTAAAAGGATAAATTTTGAGGTATTTTTTCATGCTGCAGTTGCAAAATGAAATAGAAAATCATTGGTTCCTATAAGTCAAGTACTGCCATCACAACATCTCAAATGAGTGACATTGGCTTTGGAACTTGGTGTTAGTAGAATTTGGAAGGGCCTTGAGGGAGGGCTTTGAAGATCTCTTTGACAATTCCTTCTGTTTTCTTGTCTCCTCAACAAACATTAATCAACATCTGAAAGTCCAAGGTGTCCCCTCATTCCTACCATGAACATTTGTACTAAGAATGTGTCTGTTACTAACTAAGAAATTCTTTGGCTTGAGAGCAACTCCTGAATAAAAATTCAATGAGAATTATGTTTATAGTAAATTATATTATTGTTTCTTACTTGGATTTTAAACTTCCCTTCCCCTCCCTGTTATCTCAATATATTGGGGAGAGTGGGGGAGGAAGATCAAGAATGTAAGCAAACCTGGCCCCAATAATTTTAAATACAATACCTATCTCTTAGGTTAATTTCATTTCCAAAAAGAATTATTTACAAGTAAATCTTCCCCCCTGCCCTGATCCACTCATTCTCCCCAATATCTATTCATCCTCCCTAGTAACCATTTATTCCCCCTAAACAGAATTATCTATATTCCTCATCTCCTACTCCCTGCTAAAATGGGGGTACATAAACTTCTGGACCCCATTTGGGATATTGAGTAATCACTCTGTGATTCTCCCCATGAGCATGGTAAATAAAGCTCTTCATTTATTAACCTGCCTTATTGTGAGTTGATCTTTTGCCATGAAACTTCCAGGGAAAAGGGGACAATTCCCCTTCCTGCCACAAGGAGAAATAGTCACATTTGGGACATTATTTTAAAGGCAGAGCTTGCCATATTTTCAGGTGGATTGGATGTGGAATATAAGGAAAAAAAAGAGAAACCAAGTAGACCCTTTAGATTTTGTGCAAGTTGATGAACAGTAGTAGCATCTTTAAAATAACTGGGAAAAGAATGAAGTTGGATGGGTATAAAAGAAGGGCATCTAAAGTTCTCTTTGTACTTGTTCAGTTCAAGATGATTTTTGGATTATCAAGGTAGAAATGTTAAGTATGATTGTTTACAATTAGATCAAGGCTAAATCTCAGAGAACAGAGTGAAGCTGTAAATTGTAAATACAAATTTGGGAGTCATTAGCCTATTAATCCATGGAAAATGATGAGCTAAAATAGGGAATAGTTATAAATAGAGATGAGAAAGGGGGAAAAAAGAGAATTTATTTTATTGTTATAAGTCTCATATTTTCTCAAGAAAATAGGAAATATAGAGCTTTCGGGAACATTAAATGTAGGATGTAATGCATAGAACAGTGGTTGGCACATAATAAGAGATCAATAAGTGTGAGATATCAAAACCAAAGTAATTTTATTTTGAAATAAAATAAGTTTATAGTATAAAAATGTAAGATGTAAAATAATTATTTCTCAAAATATGTATGAATTGAAAAAGTGTTTCACAAAATCCAACACTCATGCATGATAAAATCTCTCAGCAAACTTGGAATAGATGGAAACTTCCTCAATTTTATAAAGAACATCTACAAAAACCTTATGTCAACTTTATGGTGAGACAATGGACACTTTATCAATAAAATCATCAAAAAGACAAGGATGTCCTCTTTCTTGCCAGTATGTTTAACATGACATTTGAAGTCCTAGTTAGTTAATAAGAGAAAAAAAAAATAAGAGATGTACTCATTGAAAGTGTACACATTTGAAAGGAAGAAATAAAACTTTCTTTAGTTGCCGATGACATGATTGTCTATGTAGACAATCTCAAAGAACTGATAAACAACTACAGCAAGGTTGCAGAATACAATATTAGTATACAGAAGTCAGTTGCTTTCCTATATATCAGCAATAAACAACTGGAATTTGAAATTTAATACAATTAAATAGCATCAAGGATAATATAATTATGTATAAATTGGACAAATATGTACAGGCAATATATATAGAAAACTAAAGAACTCTGAAGAAAGAAATCAAAGAAGTTAAATATAAATGGGGAGGTATTCAGTGTTCATGGATTGGAATACTCAATGTTGTTAAAATGGCAGTTCTTCTTAACTTGATCTGTAGTTTCAATGTAATTCTTGTGAAAATCCTAGCAAGCTATTTTAGACATCAAAATACTAATTCTAAATTTATATAAAAAGGCAAAGACCTAGAACAGCTAATATAAGACCAAAGAAAAACAATGTTGGAGGATTTACCTACCTGCTTTTAAGAATTACTGTTAAGTTACAATAATCAAGATAGTATGATATTGGAACAGGATAAAGAGCCTCCAAGTAGACAAACACAATATAATTAACTGATATTTGCCAAAGAAGGTAAGACAATTCAGTGGAGAAAGAACAGTCTTTTCAACAAAGGGAGCTGAACCAATTGGATGTCTATATACAAAAGAATGAACCTAGACTCAGACCTTGCACCTTTACCAAAACTTAACTCAAAATGGACCCTAGATCTTAAAATACACCTAAATGTGAGATGCAAAACAATAAAACTTCTAGAAAAAAACATAAGGGAAACCCATTGAACCTTGTGTGTGGTAAGGGGTTTTTACATACAAAGCTTAAAGCATAATGCATAAAGGAAAAAAATTGATAAGGTGGACTTTATTAAAATTATAAACTTCTGTGAAGAACACTGTTAAAAGAATGAAAAGCCAAGCCACAGACTGGAAGAAAATATTTGCAAAGCAAGGGTTTGTATCTTACATATACAAAATATTCTTAAAACTCACCAATAAGAAAACAAGCCACCCAGCTAAAAATTGGGTAAATGATTTGAACAGACATCTCACCAAAGAAGGAATAGAGGTGTCAAACAAGCATATGAAAATATGCTCAAAATTATTTGTTATCAGGTAATTGCAAATTAAACAACAATGAGATGCCACTCCACATCCATTAGTATGGATAAAATCCAAAAAGACTAACAACAGAAATTGCTGACAAGGATGTGAAGCAACAGAAATTCTCATTCATTGCTGGTGGGAATGCAAATCAGTATTGTCACAAAAAAACCCCAATCCTCTTGAAAAAAGATTGGTAGTTTTTTACAAAGCTAAACTTAGTCTTACTATGGATGCCAGCAATCATGCTCCTTGGTATTTGCCCAACTAATATGAAAATTTATGTTTGTGCAAAAATCTGTACATGAATATTTATAGCAGCTTTATTCATAATTGCCAAAAACTGGAAGCAACCAATTTGTTCTCAACAGGTGAGTTGATAAACACACTGGGGAACATATACAATGGAATATATTTAGTGATATTAAGCCACAGGAAGACATGGAGGAAATTTATATGGATATTGATAAATAAAAGAAGCTAATAATCTAAAGGTCATGTAATCTGCGATTCCAATTTTATGACATACTTAAAAAGGAAAAACTATGGAGATAATGAAAAGAGCTGTGGCTTCCAGGAACTTGGGGAGAGGTTGGGAGGATTTAATAGCTAAAATATAAAGGATTTTTTTATAGTGATCAAACTATTCTGTATGATATCTTAATGACAGATATATGACACTATGCATTTGTGAAAACTCACAGAACTTTATAACACAAAGAGTGATGCTTAATATATGCAAATTTACAAAAATTCATTTGGGAGTTGGGAAATGCCAGGGTAAAATGTAGAGTCTACGTGAAAATCTCTGATTTATGAAATAATCTCACTGAATGGGGTGGGATGAAAAGTTGCTGACCTAAGTAAATTTGGAAATGATCGGACTCTGTTAAGACTAAAGGCAAAAGAAATTATACATAAGTATTGTACTGTAGTTGATAAAGCTATTTTCCATGGGGATACAAGTTAAAAATCCTGAAGCTTCCTCACATGTATACTGCGATTAATTAAGTAAATTGTTGGAAGAGGTAGGAGCCAGAGTTTACACTGCTAGATTGAAAGGTTACAGAAAAGCAATAGGAAGAGGCAAAAATGATCCAAGCGGTAGTAGATTAGAGTGGAAGACATCATCAGTACGAACTCATGTTTAGTTTGACATAGATACAGACGTTTACATAGATAAACATTTACATGTATATGTATAAACATGGGTTAGTGTACAAACAGATCATCCCTGGCTTTGTTAGCTGAGAGGGCCTAGAAGCAACAACACCCCAATAGCAATGAGCACACTGAGTGCCAGATCTTGATTTCTAACATCATGCTCCAGTAAAAGGAACAAGGACTCCTTAGAAAAATGGTTCATTCTAGACCAAGGCAGGAAATATCCAAGATGATTCTGGAGTATTCCAGAAAGTAAGGAATTGATGGGGAAAAAAAAAAAACCCACAAAAAATAAAACACAGCACTTGGGTTGTTTCCATGACCTAGCAATAGTGAATTGTGCTGCCATAAACATTCGGGTGCAGAAGTCTTTATAACAGAATGTCTTATGCTCTTTTGGATAGATGCCTAATAATGCTATTGCTGGATCGAATGGTAATTCTAATCTTTTGTAATTTTTGAAGAACAAGTCTATTTGCCTCCTTGGTTAAGATTATTCCTAAGTATTAATTCTTTTTGATATCATTTTAAATGGGATTATTATCTTAATTTCCTTTTCAGATTGTTTATTATTAGTATATAGAAATGTTATTGATTTTTGTATGTTGATTTTGTATACTACAACTTTGCTAAATTTGTTTATTAGTTTTAAGAGTATTTTTTATGTAATGTTTAGAGTTCTCTATATGAGATAACGGCATCTGTGAAGAGAGAGAGTTTCATTTCTTAGTTTCTATTTGGATGTTTTTTATTTTGTTTTCTTGCTTAGTTGTTCTGGCTAAGACTTCCAGTACTATGTTGAAAAGAAGTGACAAGTTGCTAGGTGCAGTGGCTCATGGTTGTTATCCCAGTACTTTGGGAGGCCAAGGTGGGAGGATCTCTTGAGAGAGAGAGGCCAGGAGTTTGAGACCAGCCTGGGCAATACAGCAAAGCCCCACCTCTACAAAAAAAAAAAAAGTGATGAGAATGGGCATCCTTGCCTTGTTCCAGTCTTAGAGGGAAAGCTTTCAGTTTTTCACCATTGAGAAGGATGTTAACTGTGGGTTTTTCATATACAAACTTTATTATGTTGAGTTACTTTTTTTCTGTTCCTTGTTTGCTGAGTGTTTTTGTTAGAAAAGGATGCTGACTTTTGTCAAATTTTTTTATGCATTATTGAAATAATCATTTCATTTCTCTCCTTCATTATTTTAATGTGGTTTATGACATTGATTTTCATATGTTGAACAATCCTTGCATTCTAGGAATAAATTCTACTTGATCATTGTGTATAATCCTTTTAATATACTATTGAATTCAGTTTTGTTGTATTTTGCTGATGATTTTAATATCAACAGTCATCAGGCATATTAGTCTGTTGTGTTCTTTTCTTTTAGTTTCTTTTTTCAGGTTTTGGTATCAGGAAAATGCTGGCCTCATAAATGTTCCCTCTTCTTCAATTTTGTATGGTGTTTCAGGAGGATTTTACAGCTCAAGCAGTCAGGCAGGCAGGAATAAAAAAAAGGATGAATTCCTCCTTCCTTCGTTTTTTCTTTTGTTGTATATTTTATTTATTTATTTATTTCAGAATATTGTGGAGGTACAGATGTTTCATTACATAAATTGCTTTTGTACCATTTGAGTCAAAGTTATAAGTGTGTCGATTACCCAGATAGCACGTACTGCATCCGTTAGTTGTGGATTTACCCAATCCCACCTTCTCCACAAGTGTTTGATTTCTGATGAATGTTATTTCCATACATGCACATAAATGTTGATGGATTGGTTCCAATTTAATGGTGAGTACATGTGGTGTTTGTTTTTCCAGTCTTGTGATACCTGTGATACTTCACTGTGATACTTCACAAGTATCTTGTGATACTTCACTTAGAAGAATGGTCTCCAGCTCTATCCAGGTTAGTGCAAGAGGTACTAGTTCACCACTTTTTTATGGCTGAGTAGTACTCCGTGGTATACATATACCACATTTTATTAATCCACTCAGGTATTGATGGACACTTGGGTTGTTTCCACATCTTTGTAATTGTCAATTGTGCTGCTGTGTCCTTTGGGTAAATAACCAGTAGTGGGATTGCTGGATCAAATGGTAGTCAACTTTTATTTCTTTGAGGTATCTCCATACTACTTTCCATAGATGTTGTGCTAGTTTGCAGTCTCACCTGCAGTGTATGAGTGTTCTCATCTCTCTGCATCCATGCCAACATTTGTTGTTCTGGGACATTTTGGTAAAAGTCATTCTCACTGGAGATAAGTGAGAGCTAATTGTGGTTTTGATTTGCATTGCCCTGATGATTGGAGATGTTGAGCAGTGTTTCATATGTTTCTTGGCCATTAGTCTATCTTTTCTTGAAAAGTTTCTATTCATGTCTTTTGCTCACATTTTAATGGGGTTGTTTGATTTTTTCTGGCTAATTTTCTATATAGAGTTCTGTATAGATTCTAGTTATCAGCCCTTTATTAGATATATAGCATGCAAATGTTCTCTTCAATTCCATAGGTCTATTTGCTCTAATAATTGTTACTTTGGTTGTGCAGAATGTTTTAATTTGATCAGGTCACATTTGTTTATTTTTGTTGTTGCTGTGATTACTTTGGGGTATTCTTCATAAATTCTTTGCTAAGGTTGATGTTTATAAGAGTTTTCCCAACATTTTCTCCTAGAATACTTATGGTTTTATGCCTAAAGTTTAAATCTCTTAGCCATTGTGAGTTGATTTTTGTGACTGGTGAGAGGTGTGGATCCTGTTTCAGTCTTCTACATATGGTTAACCAATTTTACCAGCACCATTTATTGAATAAGGATTCTTTTCCCCAGTGTATGTTTTTGTCTTCTTTGTCAAAGATCAAAAGGCAATAGGAGGATGGTTTTATATCTGGGTTCTCAGTCCTGTTCCATTGAGGTATGTCTCTGTTCTTATGCCAGCACTATGCTAGTTGGTTACTATAGCTTTGTAGTATAGCTTGAAGTCTGGTAAATTGTTCTTTCGTTCTTTTTGCTTAAGGTTGCTTTTGCTATACGAAGTCTTCTCTGGTTCCATACGTAGTGCAGAATTATTTTTTCTAGATCTGCAAAATGTTGGTATTTCAATAGGGATTGCATTGAATCTGTAAATCACTTTGGGTTGTATAGATATTTTAACAATGTTCATTCTGACAATTAATCATTATGGTATGTTTTGCCACCTGTTTACATCCTCTGCTATTTCCTTCCTCAGTGTTTCATAGGTTTCCATGTAAAGATCTTTCAATGTCTTTAGTTAAATATATCACTATGTATTCTATTTTCTTTGCTGCTATTGTGAAAGGTGTTGAGTCTTTTATATGTCCCCCAACTAGGTAGTTAACATTTGCCCTTATTTCAGGCTTCTGCTCAGGCAATTCCTTCACCCCCTCTCCTTTCACATCCTCAGACATAGCATCCCTAAATCCCATCACATGTACTCTCTAATAAATTGGAACTAACCAATGGGCACACAAGTACACACAGCAAAGTAAAAGTCATTGGAAATCAAGCAGGGAGAGAGAGGAGGAGGGAGGAAGGGCAATTACCATGAACGTACTCATTAGACTTGCCAAAGTAAACATGAAAGAGGCACTCCTACTAGCAGTAAGGCCCCCCCCAACAAAAACATCAGGTAACATACAAAGGAAAACCTATCAGACAACTTCAGACTTCTCAACTGAGACCTTACAAGCCAGAAGAGACTGGGGCCTCATTCTTAGTCTTATCAAACAGAATACTGCCCAGCCTAGAATTTTGTATCCTGCAAAACTAATGAGGAAGAAATAAAGACCCTCTCAGACAAGCAAAAACTGAAGGAATTTGTCAATACCAGACCTGCACTGAAAGAAGTATTAAGAACTGAAGTATACATGAATCCACACAACAGATACTCTCCAGTGTAAAATCCCCACAAGATGAAGGTCAGAGCCCAGATACCACAATGGTTCAACAGGCAAAACAGAGTAATAAAGTTCTACTCAACAGGAAGAAGAAAAATCCACCCCACTTATCTTTCTATAAATATGAATGGTTTGAACTCCCCACTGAAGAGAAATAGGCTAGCTGAATGGATGAAAAATAACAAGCCAAGTATCTGCTGTCTCTAGAAAACACATTTAACCAACAGGACTCCTTCAGAGGTATTTAAAAGCCCCAAATATTTAGAAGTCTCTATTTCGTTCTCAATTCTATTTTTTTTTTTTTTTTTGAACAGAATCTCACTCTGTTGCCCATGATAGAGTGCCGTGGTGTCAACCTAACTAACAGCAACCTCAAACTCCTGGGCTCAAGCAATCCTCTTGCCTCAGCCTCCCAAGTAGCTGGAACTACAGACATGTGCCACCATGCCTGGCTAATTTTTTCTGTATATTTTTAGTTGTCCAGGTAATTTCTTTCTATTGTTTTAGTAGAGATGGGGTCTCACTCTTGTTCAGGCTGGTCTCAAACTCCTGACCTTGAGCTATCCACCAGCCTCGGCCTCCCAGAATGCTAGGATTACAGACATGAGCCACTGTGCCTGGCCACTAGATGATTTTATATCTGGGTTCACTGGTCTGTTCCATTGGTCTATGTCTCTATTTTTGTACCAATACCATGCGGTGTTGGTTACTATAGCCTTGTAGTGTAGTTTGAAGTCTGGTAATGTGATGTTTTCTAGATTTGTGGAAAATGTTATTGGTATACTCATGGGGATTGTATTGAATTTATAAATCACTTTGGGTAGCATGGAAATTTTAACAGTGTTGACTCTGCTGAGCCATGATCATAATATGTTTCTCCACGTGTTTTTGTCCTCTGCTTTTCCCTTCTTTAGTTTTGTAGCTCTCCTATAGAGATTTTTCACCTCCTTAGTTAAGTATATTTCTAGGTATTTTATTTTCTTTGTATCTATTGTGAATGGTATTGAGTCTTTGATTTGATCTCAGCTTTACCATTATTGGTATGCAAGAATGCTACTGATTTGTGTACATTGATTTTATATCTTAAGACTTTGATGAATTTATTTAATAATCCTAGGAGTCTCTTGGTGGGGTTTTGGGGTTTTCTAGATACAGGATCATATCATCAGCAAAAAGCAATAGTTTGACCTTCTCTTTCCTGATTCTATACTCTTTATTTCTTTCTATTGTCTGATTACTCTGGCTAGAGCTTCCAGCACTATTTTGAATAGAAGAAGTGACAGTGAGCACCCTTGTGTTGTTCCAGTTTTTAGGGGGAATGCTTTCAATTTTTCCCCACTCAATATGATGATGGCTGTGGGTTTGTCATATATGGCTTTTATAATTTTCAGATATGTTCCGTCTGTGCCTAGTTGAGGTATAGAAGTGTTTGTTGAGGGTTTTTATTATGAAAGGATGCTGGATTTTATCAAATGCTTTGTCTGCATCTATTGAGATGATTATACAGTCTTTGTTTTTGCTCTGTTTATTTGTTGAATCACATTTATTGATTTACATATGTTGAATCATCCTTGCATTCCTGGGATTGTTCCTCAGCTCATTGGAAATTCCAGTTGGGGGCTCGATACAACCCTCTCCATGGCAGCTATTATTGTGGGGGACTACTCTGCCTGGAGACACCCAGTGGAGGTGACAGTGGCAGCTGGGTCAGTCTATTTAGGCAGTGGTTATGGATGACCAGGCTGTGGGCATTTGCATGAACCACATCCAGGAGTAATGACTGCTTAGGGCTGGGGTGTCCTGGGTGAAGCAATGGACCTTTACAATCATATTCTGTTGAGACATAGATAGAGATTCTGCCAGACCAGCAGCAGTGGTAGAGATTCAGGGGAAGGGTCTGGGGCCCAGGCACAACTCTGGAATCTTGAGGATGGTGTCACAGATCTTGCAGAGGCCCTGAAACTTCAAGGGCAAAGGCCTGGAGTTGGGCACAGGGAAAGAGATCCTCAGAGCTAAAAGTGGGGACCGTGGAGGCAGGGCCACACATGCAGGGGGCTCTTCTGCTGACTCAGGGACTGTGAGTGTTGTGTGAGTAGGGGTCAGTTTCAGTGGCCTAGGGACTATGGAGTTTTCTCCCCCAGCTCCCACTGAGGCAGCTGCCCAAAGCTTCCCAAGTGATGCCTGAGGCACCTCCTCTGCTCAGATTTTGGGCTGCAGGGTGGGACTCTTGGCTCCCAGTCACAGGACACGGCATGAGGGTGCATATGTTCTGCCTGTTCCCTCTGCAGCCTGGCAGGGGCAATGCAAAGGCTACTGCTGCAAAGCTAAGTCATGAGAAGTCCTGGAACCATGCACCTGAGAGCTCAGGATGGCATCAGCTGCAGAAACTCAGGACCAGCATCCACTAGATCCTTACTGTGCCTGCTTTCTGGTGCAATGTCTCTACACAGATTTTAAGCAGCTCCTGAGTCAGTCCAAAGGTCTGCAGTGGTGGAGGAAGCCTTCTCACAGCTTGAGCCACCTGCAACTCATTCCTCTCCTAAAAAGTGGTGCCACTGTGGGATGCTTCTATTCTGTTGTCATCCCCTTCCCCTAGCGGTGTATTGGGACCCCAGCTTAATCTTTGAGATGGTGGGTGGTGCTTGTGAGTAACAATCAGCCACACTGTGTTTGATTCAGTAGATGCTATAATGGGCTGTATAGTTGTTCTCCCTGTCAGTAGTTGGTGCTTGCAGGAAAGAGCCAATAGCACTGTTTTACTCTGGTGTCTGTAATTGGCTCCAGCCCCTCAAGAGAAGTGCTTGAATGCCCAAGGCAGTGGAAGTGGCCCTGGAGCTTGCAGGAGATTGCTTATTCTCCACCACAACAGAGGTTGGAGAATAAGCAAGGCTGGGTGGGACTGACTTCAGACTCTGCAGAGGGAGGTCTTAGAACTGTCTCAGCAGTGACCAAAGGTCAGCTCCTAGGCCGCTGGGGAATGTCACTGGGAAGGCGGCTGAAGCAGCCTCACCATACCAGAAAGTCTGCTCGTGGGGAAAGGGCCATCTGTAATTTACCAACTGGCTCCTGGGAGTGAGTTTTGCTCTTCTCCCTCCTCTGTGAATCTCCTTCTAGTGTCTGGTTGCAAATGGACACCCAAATTAGCTAAACTAACCAGCAATGGTGCTGCAGGTTGGGAACTTCCCTGCCCAAGGACCGCCCCAGTCTGCAAGTGGGGGGCTTTCCTGTGGGGGGATGGGTGCTCCACCAGTGCACTGCCACTCAGACCCACACACAGCACTCACATGTCAGTTCTGTCCACATGTGCTCCCTTGCCTCTTTTTAGTTCTCAAATCTACCCTATGTGACCCAAGCAATGCATTCGAGTCCCAGGGGTATGGAATCCAGCATGCATGTCTACCAGCAGGCATCTCCAGGGAGTGCCAGCTTGCTGGGAACTTCCAGACTGAGCACTCCTAGGCCCACTGCAGGTCCTCAAGGGGAAAAGTATGGCCCCACTATCTGTGGAAACCTGAGACTGGAGGGTGCACCAGCAGAGGGGGGGTAGCTTTTGACCCTCTCAGCTGCAGTAGGTGCAAAAAAGGGGAAGGAAGAGAGTTTCAACGGAGAAACCCCTCCACACTTCTGGTCCCTCTCCCTGGAAAGAAGCCTGCATGAAATGTCCAAGCTCTGGGATCACATGAATTCTCTGGGGCCCACCACGGTCTGGATAGGAATTGGGAACTGTCTGTGTGGGAACAGGTGATGTGAGAACTAAAGGGCTGGAGCTCCGTGGGGTAGAGAAAGGGACTCTGTGGGCAGAGAAGCAATATGGCATCAGCCATCTTGGCTCTGGGCCAGTGGCTTCAGAGTGTGCCCTGAAGGGGCTAGAAGCCCATCCTTTATTTTCAAGAAGGTCCTAGTTCAGTGGTTGCAGCAGTCCCGGGGCTCACGAGGGTGGAAAAGCTCCCAAGCAACTCAGCAGCCTGCTGACTACCGCAGGTGTGAGCAAAGGAGAAACGAAACCCCCACCTACCATCTTCACCCGACTCTGAGTGTCTCTGGGGTGGATTTCTGCCAATATCTTTTCTCTTCCTGTTCTGTTTCACAATTTTTTGCTGTGAAATTTCCAGCAGGCTCTGGCAACTTTTCCTCCAAATTACACCTGAGCTATGCCCATTCCCCACTCTCCTTTATCGGAAATCTTTCCTTCATTCCATGATGATCTGGCAACTGATGTCTCTAGTTAGGCTTTCTCTCTCAATGAGTTTTTAATTTCACTTTTTTGTTATTGACATTGTAAAAGTTAATTTTGAACTCTTCTCCTAGGGAATCAGCATTATTCTTTTTAATAGTTTGCCCATAGACCCTGTTTTAAACACAATGTGTGAAATATGTGTGAAACAAAACTGGGGCAATATTAATGACATATAACAATCATATTCTGCTGAATCTCTCCCAGCCTACTCCATGGCCAACAACCAAAACTACATTTTAATGCTTGTCTAATATGTCTCAGAGAGTGTAGGAAGCATTTTACAATTCTTGCCTTATTTAACCTTAACAGTATTTCTATAGGCAGGAATGGTATGGAGGAACACTAATATAGGACAAGGCCAACTCATTGCCTTCTCTCTTGTTGGGACATAGATAAGGGGAAGGAGGCAGAAAACAAGTTCCTTCACAGGTAAATCAAGTTTTTTGTAGGTCTAGGAGAGTGAAGTAAGAGGTAAATGAGCCTATATAGAATAAATTCAAGGTGTATTACAAAATAAAGGGAGTATGACCTATTTGAGAAAGGGAGAAAGTAAGAGGTACAAAAGAGGACAGAATGTATCAAATGGAAAACATAAGAGGGTGACATAAAAGATAACATGGAAAAAGAACAAAGAAATCCTGGAGAGAGCAAAGTGATGAAGCAGCAGTGGTTGCTAAATAGGGATGTGTGAATTTCGCCGATAGAAATCAAGAAAGAAACAGATACACAGGTGTACACACACACATCCACACACTCAAACAGGTGTTTAGAACAGACAAGACCCCAGGAGCTACAACCTCAGTGCAGGCTTATCTAATAGAAAGACCAAGCATGTGCTTAGGGTACCACCAAATTATAGTGTCAAATACAATTGAGGGAAACTTTTCACATTTTAGATACAAACAAACCATTGAAGGTGTCATTGTTGGAAAATAATCCAGAATTTTGATGGACTTCCTTACTTATATTTGCATGCTCAATACATTTTTGTTTTGAATTACATATATGAAAGATCACCATAAAGTGTTTAGAGCATGGAACACATCAAGGTTTTAACCTAGTTCTATCTTCCACACAATTGTAGCCACCATCCCTTTTCTATCCCCCGTGTCTATGTAAGGACCAGTAACATTCAAGTAAGGTCAAACAAATATTATTCTACAACATGGTCTTCAGAGCAAAAACTGATATGGAAAATTAATAGTCCTTTAACCCAAAGTCATAGACTTCTTAATCATTTGAGCCTTCCTAAACATCGAAATCCTCATTTTCATTGCTTCACTTCAGAATTTCATGTTCCTACTTCCTTGCCCTGTTTAGGAAAAGGTCATAGCCCTCACATTTCCTCATTCCTTCTCAACTTACTTCCTCTTCATGCTTACTTTCTCCTTCCCGTGCTAGCCCTAGAGATAGTAGCCAGGGAAGGAGGACTGGGGAAGGAAGAAGAGCATGGCAAGAGGTGAAACATTCAACCACAAATTCTCCTAAATAACAATCTCAGCATTTCCTCTCACACCCAGTTTTGCTGATTCTGAAGGACTTGCCTAGGAAGTCCTGCTGACACACATTTTCTTGTATGTCCCTTAGCTTTCCTCCCTGCTGTGCTTTCTCATATCTTTCTTAATTAGTCACTTTTCTTCTTTCTGAAATAATTCTGGAATAATTGTGTGCGAGTGCACAATTTTTAAAACATTACATATTTAAAGTGTTCTAACATCCTCACACATGACAACTGAGCCATGATCCCAGACAACTGGGTCACAAACATTTTCTTTCAACAACCCCTTACCCTGTATCTATTGTCACCTGTTGCAGAGAATGTCTGAGGCCAGTGTAATTTCGTTCCTTTAAATTACAGCTTATCTATTGTTAAAATTTAACTTTTTTCCCTTCAGAATTTTTTCCTTTGTACTTAAAGTGTTTCCAAATGCGTGTAAGTCTCTCTTTTCTCTTTTTGTTATTTTTCCCCAAAACACAATGATCCTTTTAAATGTGTGTACTTAATTAATCTTTCTCTATTTAGAAAACTTTTATTATTCCAATCATGTTTTTGATCATTTATTTTATTCCATGTATTGTGATTTATACTTAGGGAAGGGCTCTATTTCTTAGGTTGCATTATTCAGCTCTGCCCCCTATATATCATTTTTGTTTTTCTCCTCAATACTCTAACAGAAGTTCTGAGATTTACCTTCCTTTTATAAGTTAATTTTGTGTACTGTCAATTATTTTCTTTACTTTCTGTAATATGTGTTTTACTTATGCTGTTACATTTTTAATGTTCTATAAGCCTTTCCAACTTCACCAAGCCCCCATTCCCACTCTTATTATTATATTGCTCTCTTCCTATGCTTGTGTGTTAATGTCTCATAAGGGCCACAATGGGTGACAAAACTTCCAAAGATTTTTCTGTCACCTTCCCTTGCTCAGGAATTGTATTTTGTGTTCACAGTCCTTTTCTTACCTCTTGATTCTTTACCAGTATAATGCTGATTTTTGTTTTCATTCAATAGATTCAGGGATTCAATACACTGACGCAAACACACACATATGTTTTGTTTATGTTTACTTCCTCATATCCACAGCTGGAGGACAGTTTGATGGGCACTGCTCTCCACGCAATCCCAGTTTCCAGAGGATATTCCTTTACTTAATACAACTGGATTTAAGTAAAATGCCATTTGATGCTTACTGTCTGGTTTTCAACACATTTACTTTATGGAATACTTTGAAAATTACAGTTCCTTCCCACCATCCACACAAGATATGGCTGTTTTTGGTACCATAGTCCTCAAAAGGATATCACATTGGTTGCTTCAAAACCAGAGGCAATAAAATGGTGGCTTCCGGGTTTTCTCAGGTAAGTATAGGTACAGACCTTTCATTTCTGCAGTGGGAGTAGGGAGTAGGAAAAGGATAAGGCATTAATGAGGCAATCATACACAGAATCATAAATATAATCATAAAATAGAAGATTGTTATTGTGTCAGACATGACCATACATACCCAATACCAGTACACGTAATTAGACAGAGTCCACGTAACAAAATTGTAGGTAATGTAATTGTCCCGTGATGGCAACCAACATCATTTGAGCTGAAGTACTGAGCAGTGGATCTTGGGATATGTTTATATAAATAAAACCTTTGGTTCAGTTTCCAAAATTGCCAAAATCCCCTTAGAATTCTCAGTTCATTTCACCTCCCACCGCCAGGAAAAATAACACAAACTATATTCTGCAAAATGGGAGGAAGCTGATTATGTCACCCTTGTAAAAAACTAAGATATTTGCTCCTAGACATGTTATTTCATTCTAGTGGGCTCTTAATAACTTGTCTGACAGAAGATGTACTTACAAGCACTGGATTGATCTAAGCAGTCCTAAATTTTTAAATTGTATATATTTAAGGTATACAATACAATGTTTTGATATATGTATACAAAGTGAAACGATTGTTTTAGTCAAGCAAATTAACATATCCATCATCTCATAACTCATCTTTTTATGTGGTTAAAAATACCTAAAATCTACTCTCTTAGCAAGTTTCCAATACCCAACACCGTATTGCTAACTATGGTCTTCATGCTACACATTAGATCTCTAGGTTTATTTATCCCATGTAGCTGAAACTTTGTACCCTTTGACCTCCATCTCCCTACTTTCCCCACCACTACACCCACCCCATTACTGACCCTTTTGCTCTCTGTTTCTGTGTATTCGAGTTTTGTATTGCTTTTTAAGATTCCACATATAACTGAGATCATGCAGTGTCTATTTTTTGTTCTGTGTCTGGGTTATTTTACTTAGCATAATGTCCTCTAGGTTCACCCATATTGTTACAAATGGCAGAAAGGCTGAATAATATTCAATTGTGTATTTTTGTCGTGTGTATGTGTGCACATATCTTGGCTATTGTGAATAAAGCTGTGATGCACACAGAAGCACAGATATCTTCACAAGGTGGTGATTTAATCTCCTTTGGATATATATCCAGAAAAGGCCCTGCTGAATCATATGGTAGTTCTATTTTTAATTTCTTTAGGAACCTTCATATTGCTTTCCATAATGGCTGCAGCAATCATCATCTGTACCAACAGTGTACCATGATTCTTTTCTCCACATTCTCACCAAGATTGTTATCTCCTGTCTTCTTGATAATAGTCATCATAACAGATGTGAGGTGATAGCTTGCTATGGTTTTGATTTGCATGTACCTGATGATTAGTGATATTGAGTACCTTTTCATATATCCATGGGCCATTTTTATTTCTTCTTTGGAGAAATGTCTAGTTAGGTTCTTTGCCCATTTTTTAATGCTTTAAATTTTTTTTTATTTCAGCGTGATACTGGGGTACAAATATTTAGGTTACATATATTGCCTTTGCCCCAACCAAGCCAGAGCTTCAAGCGTGTCCGTCGCCCAGACAGTGCTCATTTCACCCATTAGGTATATATATACCCATCCCCTCCTCCCCCCTCCCATCTGCCTGACACCCAATGAATGTTATTGCACTTAAGTGCACTTAAGTGTTGATACCAATTTGATGGTGAATACATGTGGTGCTTGTTTTCCCATTCTTGTGATACTCCACTTAGTAGAATGGGCTCCAGCTGTATGCAGGATAATACAAGAGGTGCTAGATCACCATTGTTTTTTGTGGCTGGGTAGAACTCCATGGTATACACATACCACATTTTATTAATCCACTCATGTATTGATATCTTTGCCCATTTTTTGATGATTATTTGTTTCTGTTGCTATCGAGTTGTATGAGTTCCTTACATATTTTGAATATTAATTCTAATATATGTATGGTTCATAGATATTTCCTACCAATCTATTGACAGCCTTTCCATTTTGTTGATTATTTCCTTCCTTATGCAGAAGCTCTTTAGTGTAAAGTAGTCCAACTTGTTTATTTTTCTTTTGTTGCCTGTGTTTTGGGGGAGATATTCAAAAAATCCTTATCAAGGCCAGTATTAAGAAGATTTTCTTCTGTCTTCTTCTAGGAGTTTTATGGTTTCAGGTCTTATATTTAGGTATTTAACATATTTTGAGTTGATTGTTGTGTATGGTGTAAGATAAGGGTCCAATTTCATCCTTTTGTATGTGGATAGCCAGTTTTTCCAACATTATTTATTGAATAGACTATCTTTTATTCATTGTATCTTTTTGGTAGTCTTGACAAAATTTAGCTGACCAATGTGCTTGGATTTACTTATGGGCTCTCTGTTTCATTCCATTGGTCTATATGTCTGTTTTTATGCCATTTCCATACTATACTATATTATACCACTTTGTGATATAATTTGAGATCAGGAAGAGTGATGCGTCCAACTTTGTTTTTCTTCCTCAAGATTGTTTTGGCTATTCAGAGTCTTTGTGGTTCCATATAAATTTAAAATTTTTTTCTATTTCAGTGAAAAATACCATTGGACTTTTCATAGGGATTGCATTAAATATATACATACATATATATATATATATATATATATATGGCTTTAGGTGGTATAGACAGTCCTAATATCTTGAGACCAAAGATGTCAAATGCTCATAGATATTCTTTCTAGTTATTTCCAGGTACCCTAAGGTAAGACAACTACAAAACTTGCATAAGTCTTATATATGGAATAAGAAAAGTGTAAAATCCTAGCTTTACTATTACAAATGTTTTTTTAAAAGCAGAAGATAATCATATTTATAGACAGAACATGCCTATTGTGAACATCCTCTTGAAGTATTTAACCCAGGGAACATATTACCTGCTGGAGTCAGAGTGCTATCCCTTGAGACCGGAGCCCAGTCTAATTAATTACCATTATTATTTCATATATCCTCTTTAAACTGATTCTAAACAAAATGTTTCTTTTTTTTAACCAACAAGAATGAGCTTGGATTTCAAAAAATTATGAAATTTTTATTAACTCATCTGTTACTATTGTATTTTTCCCTGTAATATAATTCAGAAACTATTTTTAAATTATGTTTTATTATATCTAAATTCATGGAAACTAAATCAAGTTACAAAAAATACGGGGCCTTCCATAGCTAAAATTCTCCAATCACTAGTGGTTATAATTTCAAATTTGTGGTGTGTAGAATAATTTTTACCATACCTAAATAATAGCGATAATAATAATAGCTAACTTTTCATCACTGTTAACTCTGTACCAGATGAACTCCAATCCATGCCATTTATTCCAGTCTCCACTGCTATTTATGCCCACTTGAAGCCTGTCAAACTGTTCTCTTTAAAAGCATAAAATATTTAAAATACTTACTAACTTTTGTGAACAATAGAAATTGAAATACCCTGTTACCTCATTTACTGATGTGAACATCTTTTTATTGCTGTAACAAACCCCAGTGATTTGTGGACTAATGGTTTGAAAAAGTTGCACTGTAGCAAACTTCCTGCAGTTCATATTTTATAAAATGTTAGAGCTCAAAAAAAACCTCAGATAAATTCTAATTCAGTGGTGTTCAGACTGAGTACCTGTATGTTTGGTGATACATTGAAACTTTCAAAGGTTGTGCTGACAAAGATAGCTTAAAGAGAAACAATGTCCAGATCTTCAATTTCATGTATTTTACTAAAATTTCTCCCTTCTGAGCTCCCCTGTCATAATTGTTCTTCATTACTTTACAAAAGAAAGATATATTTTTTCTTCTACTCAAATTTTATTATAGTGCCCTTTCCTGGAGTGTAGAAAACACCAGTATGTCAATTAAAATAAAATGAGATACTGGCACATGTTTAGAAAGAGAATTTCTCTAATGATTAGGTGACAAATACATTTGAAAGTTGGCAGTTTCCATTTATTTGCGTTCAATAAAACTGAAGGAGCATACATTAAAGTGGTTAGCTGAACGATCATTAATAATAATTATTGGTGGTAATTTATTCTGTGATTTTTATCATGTAACTCAAAAGAAGTTCAAGAAGTTAAGTGGCATTGCTATAACAAAACTCCTCCACTCCTATTTCCGTTGTTTATCTGCGTAAGATTTATCAGCATCTTGAGTTATAAAAAAATTATGATGGAATTTATGCTGAATCCTGTAGACTACAGTAATAAATAACATTCAATTATAAATACAAGCTATAAATTTTAAAAGTCTAATCCATTTAATTTAGAGAATGCTTCCCAATAAAATTATAGCTTTAATGTTTAATAATTATTCATCATTTCAATATAATTATATTGTTTGTGTATTAATAACTAAATCAAGAAAAAATGTTGTCATCTAGAATTAAAAATCAAAGTAAATCAAAAATTTTAAAGTAGGTAAAAAAATAATAAAATTAGTTGTACTTGTTCTCCTCCAGTGTTAGAATCAGCCATTTCTCCAAGGAGCCCTGGTTCATTTTGTGAAGAATGATATTTAGAAACAAAGATCTCTGCACTGAGTTTCTTCCTTCTGGGGTACCATTGCTTTCAGGCTCTCTAAGCTGTCAGAGCTACTTAAATGCACATTCACACACACATATATTCACACACATCTATGCCTCTATGTCTTTACATATCAATCAGTCTATTAAAAATCATGAATTCATACTGATATCTCCAAATCTAATCCAGTATCACAGGGTTCTTTCTAACTTCTCACATTCTACATTTGTAACTTTCTTCTACCATAGTAAGAAACCTGTTTCCAAATATGTTTACTCAATCCTAGAATACACAGAAGCCTTAACCAAAGGATCAAAGTTAACCTCACTAGCAGTGAAACTAATCAACACTCTTTGCCCCTAATATAATAAATGAGAAGAATTCAAAGCGCTCAACCTGAATTCTTCTGGATTTAGTTATTATTATAATTTTTATTGGTGCACAATCAAAACAACATAATCACAATCACGATAAAATATGAATAATTACTAAACACAAAATGTACAATTTTATTGGGAAAACCTCTGTATTAGATGGATTGGACTAGGCAGCTGTGGGAAAAAAGGAAATTTACATGCTCTCAGAATATCTTTACACAAATTACTTAAGTACAAAAGGAAAAATAGTAAATTCACACAGTGGAGAAAACTGGTAAACACCACTTAACCAAATGATCAAAGCAACAGATATCTAGAATTTTCTTTTGCTACAGAGGATATTATTGAGCAAATTTACAAAATCTGATTAAGGTCTGTAAATTAAATAAGAGTTTGTAACCATGTTAATCTCCTTATTTTGTAAATTTCTCCTGATTTGATAATTGTACCATGCTTATGAGACAGTATTCTTATTTTTAGAAAAGCATAAGGAAACAAGAAAATACTTACCTTTTAAAAGAAATTATTAAGAAATTAAGAAAAAAATTTTAAGAAATTATTTAGGAGAAAATGGGCATGGCCTCGTGCCCATGAAGACATGATCCCATGTCTTCAACTTAACTCTTATATGGTTGAAAAAAATGTGTGTGAAAAATCATTTCAAAATAGCATGTAAATGCCTTTACTGAAACATAATTGAAAACATGTCAATGAACCTTCATTCCCCAATCTTTTGATATAAGGCAAAAGCTATTTATTTTTGATTGGTTTCATTGACTATAGTTTTACCTCCTTATTCTTAAGTATCTTATAACTATAAAGCATTGTGTAAGATAGCCAGTTTCAGACTCTTTAAAGTAGAGTCAGAGCTTAAACGCACTTTCAAGCAGTGTATATGTAGGATCTGTTTAGACTTTTAGGATTTCTTTGGTAGTATTTTTCAATTTTCTTATTCACATTTAATCTAATAACACCTGCGTAGTGATTTATGTTTCCAAAATACTCACTTGATCTTTATAGAAACAACTCTTCATTTAATTCATATCTTATCCATTAGTGAAATATTTATTTAACTATGCACAAGACAATTCCTAGAATTGACACAGGGCCTAGAATATCTCAAGTAGTGCTGGCTTCTTGAGATACATTTGAAAGAAGGTCCCATGGGATATCATTAATGACAGTAATTTCAAAATAAAATTACAATGATGTTCCAAAAAGTTGAGTATGATGCAGTGCTACATGGTTCTCTTCATCACCCCCTACCAAGTGTTAATACCAATGAATGGCATCAGTGGTTCACTAAGAGAGACAGACTGTTAATGAACAATAATAACTATAATATCTGGCACTAACTAATTTAGAAAGTCACAATTGACTCTCATTAGTCTACTCAAAAATCTGTGCCAAGTATTTTTCTAAGTGCTTGGAATATATAAGAAAACAAAATCTCTCCCCTTCATGGAGCATGTATTCATATGTGGGATATGGGAAAGAGGAGAGATTCACAACCAGGCAAAAACACTCCAAACAAACAAATAAATTATACAGTGTGTTAAAAGAGAAAACTTTATGGACAAAAAGAAAAATGAATATAGTAATGGAGATATAGGGATGGGGGAACTATTTAATATTTTAAAAAATAATTATGGGAAAGACTCACTGAAAGCTGACTGAGTTAAGATTTGAAGAGAGAATTAACCAGGTGAAAATTTGGGGGAGCAATTTTCAAGGCAAAGGAAACAACTAGTCCCTTTGGCAGAACTATGCCTGGTGTGCTTCAGGAACAGCATGATGGCCAATGTGGGTGGAAACTAATGAGTAGGGAAATAGTCAAAGTAGATTCCAAGAGGACAGTAGTGGTGATGGTTGGGTGGGCTGGTTAATCACCTATAGAGAGACTGTTTTAAATAGGTTGGCTTTTACTCTGAGTGAGATAGGGATCCTTTGAAAGGTTTGAATAAACAAGGGACATGATAAATTCAAAAAGGTTACCCTAGTCATCTTGTCGAAAATAGATACTTGGGAGGGGCAAACATGGTTAGGAGACTGGGGCAGGATTCCAAGCAAGAGACGATGGTGACCCCAATCAGGGTAGTTTTAATGGATGTATATGTATTTTTAAAGTCATGCAAATAGGGTTTCCTGAAGAATTGGATATGGAGTGTAGAAAAAGGCAAAAAATCAAGGACTACCCCCTAATTGTTGGTCTGAACAACTGAAAATTTATGGTGTTTCCATCAACATGTCCTTCATATAACAGTAAAAACCTAGAATCCGTATCAGTAACACATGGATTTCCCCATTTGTATCTTGATATGTCTAATTATACCCAGGAAATTTCCTCTAAGAGATTTACTAGATTTTACCTATTTCAGATTGCATTTTTAATTTTTTTTCTTTTTTATGGAGTAAACAAAGATTTAGAGCTGAGTTCAGATCTGAATTAGGATCAGTCCCCAGAAATACTTTATTCAGACTCACCTAGAAATCCATCTTGGCACATTTCCTGAATGGTTGTTTGTACTGGCTTTCTAACAATTTTTTTTCTAGTATCTAAGTTAGGTTCTTGATTTGGTGGTCAAAGTGATAGATGTCATTTATCTTGATAATAAAAACTGTCACAGAATAATAACAATAACTTTTCTTCAATAAAAATTTTATTTTTCACCTATCCATCACATTTTTACTTTTTATCAACTGACTCTTGGTGGTTACTGTTTGGGCACTTGTTTCCCTGCAAATTTGTAAATGGAGTTGATTGACAGGTCATGAACTCTATATGAATGATTCTTCTCTCTCCTTATCCATACTCTGAGGATTTTCACTCTTTTGGTAGCCTGTCTATAATACCAGAGTCCTGGGGATTGGCTTTCCCAGAATAATCTTAGTTTCATATGGAACTCTAAAATACACAGTAAAACTCATGTACCAATATCTGCAACTATGTTGGAGATCACCCCAATCTTCTTCCCCTCCAAACTAGTTGCTTGGCAAAAAACCTGGAAGTCACCCACTTCGCTCCATTTGTACCCACATTCATTAACCAAGTCTATTTACTTCTCGATGCCAATATCTGTTAACTACCTTCTCCTCTTAATGTGTATCATCTTTTTATTAATTCAAGCCCTTATTATTTCCTTCTTAAATTACTTGTGTACTACCTAACAGCAAAAATTACTGATTTAAAAGTTATTTGTAGTTATGCCAACATTCTAGGAGTTGTAGAAATCATTTTTAGGGACTCATTTGTTTTGAAAACCCATCAAATTTCTGTTTTGTCTTCCTAATGATATCTTAAAATATCCATGAACGATTGTTAGCAGCAATATTAGGAAGAAACATGTACAAGAGAACAGAGATGAGCCTAGAGAAGGTAGAAGAGGTAGTTTGAGAAGTAGCCAAATTATGTAAACATCCACTGAAAATGACAGAAATTCTAGGCGTAAGGGCTGAACCCTCCTCAGGACACAGCGTAAGGACTCAAGTTATAGACACATGACTATTAAAATGAAGGTTGATTTTAGATGCTTTGAGATTTTGTGATCACTTGGGATATACATCCTGCTTTTCATTTTGTTCTTTATTCTCTTTCTGAGTTCTTTTTGTGTTTCAAATAGAGTCATATTTCCCTGACTCAAATCTTTCATTAAATCCTCATTATCTTCCATACAAAGTCAAGGTTCCTTCCTTGCTCTCTTTTCCCAAATTCTAAATCTAAATACTTCCATGTTCATCAGATGACTTGTATTTTATTCATGAAAATTTCATGAATTTTTCCATGAAAAAATTCATATGTATATTCCAAGTGTGTCATATTTTTACATGCCTTGAAGCCTTTGCACTAGTTGTATCTGTGACTTAAATATTTCCTCCCTATCTGCCAAACTACTGTTGATGTGGTTTCAGATTTAGCCCAACAAAGAGCTTTCTGGATCCCCTTTACATCAAGTTGGAGCTATTTATCTATGTTCTCAAAGTATCTACACACATTGTTATCAAAACCTATGTCACACCCTATTATATTAAGTTGTTGAATTTCTTATTTACAGTTTCTTGTTCATACATAAATTCATACCATATATCCCAGAGACTAGCATCTACTGGATAGTCAGTAAATATTTGCTAAGCAAATGATTGAATAGATAAATAAATTATAGTAGTGAGGAAGCCACATGCTATTTTGAAAAGTTATTCCTTTACTTTTAATAAAAAATAAAATATGGTGTGGATCAGTCATAAATAAATAAGATATAATTCAATTTTTATTTTATCATTTCAGACCTTTTAATATATGCATAGATGTGTGTACTAATATAAATATTTGTAGGTATTTATAAAGAGTGACATTATATTATAATGTTCTGTGATCTGCTTTTCTTACACATTAAATAATATGGATTTTCCTTGTCAGCACACAGAGCGTGACGCTATCATTTTTAATAGCTGCATAGTATTCCATTGAATGGATATGCTAAATTTTATTGAAAATTTTCTCCTTTATTAGATACATACTTGTTTCCAAATTTTCATTATTCTAATAACTCTTCATATGTATCTTTGCATACTTGTCCACTTGTTCATTTGGGAGCTATGCCTATGAATGCATTCTGAAATATCTTTGAATTATGGATTTAGTAGTAAACACATGGGGGAAGTCTACGCTCTGTACATTTTGTACTCAGTTTTACTATGTATATAAACGGCTTAAGTTTTCTTCAAGTAACTGTGTGTGTGGTTTCTGTATTTTGCAAACAGCTGCTTTAAAAAGGGGAAGAACGCTACACTACTCTGCCCACAAAAAAAAAATTCATTTATGAAAGCACCCATCTCCATGCTGACAAAATATAGAGCAGTTTTACACGGATGAACATAGAGCTCACATACCACTTTTGGAGCTCAACAGGAAGAATAATCTTAGTTGTTACCTGACTTATTACTCCTTTGTTCTACAGAAAATAAGACAAAAGTTTCTGTTACCATAAATAAGTGGCAGCATCCTTACACCTGGAACATTGACAATAAAGAAAAGATTCAAATATTGCTGTTGTCTACCACATTATCTTTGCCCATTTGTACTGGCTCTTTTACTACAGATTTTAGTTTAGTTTGGAGTTTAGATTTTTTTCTTCTTCTGAACTTCTTCAGCCTAAATGAAAATTTCTGGTCTCTGGGATTGTGTTCTTCATGAATAAAAATTTCTTGTGCAGTTTGCTTTTCTTTGTCTTAAGGGTTTCTGGGATCCTTTTAGAAACAGTTTTCTGACCCTGACATAAGATATGTTTAAATGGAAAGGAAAATGGGTATGGAGTCAAAATGTCATTGTTTCAATCCTTGTTCTTCTACAGAAATACAATGTTGGGTAAACTAGTCACTTTATTCAAACCTCACTATTTTTATCTGCAAGATGCAGAAATTATTCATGATCTCACAAAGTGCCTGGCAAGGTGAAATGAGGTTGCTTGCCCGAAAATGCACAGCACGTCCCCTGAGTAAAGAATGGGTCCCTGTAGCTAGTAGACAGGATTGGCTTGACTTCCACAGAAGCCTTAGTTACCGTTCCTTCGTTCTTTTATATGTTGGAATTCAGTATATATACTTCCTCTTTGCCCCTGGAACTATATTCTCTTTTCTCACGTTCAATCTCTGTTTTTTGAAGTGATGCTTTCTTAATTTTTAAAGAAAGTGTCTATGTCTAATTCTTTACAATGTTGATACCTATTTTCTAGACTTTATGATTTTGAGGAAGTAAAAAGACTTCTGTAATGCCTGTTTTCTCTCCTGCACATTCTTTCACATGGGCAATCGCAGTGCATTGCAAACTCACATTGGCAACCCTGCTTTCTTGTACAAGCTCAGCACCAGCATATTTTGATAAAACAAGGGGTTTTCCAGCTTGTCCTACATCACTACAGCTGAGCTCCAGTCCTGCCTCGTATGCTGTTTCTGGTTTGAACGCTCAAGGAAACAGGCCTTGTCCTCTGTCCTGCGCAGTCTCTGTTACCTGCCCTGCTGTTTTCCCTCCACTCCAGCCATTCTAATTCCTTACCTATTTACTGAACCTACTTTTAAAATGATCTACTTTTATATACTGCTTTTTTCTTCCTTTAACTTTAAATCATATATTCCTGAATCTAAAGTGAATTGAAAATCGAACTTCTTATTGTGTGCCATTTGGATCAAGAAATAACCCGCCTGCTAAAGCCGGAGAATCTAGCTCAAAAGATGCTCTCGGAAAATCAGTGAAACACCACCGTTTGGGAGGGGCTTTGGAGGAAACTTATAATAATATCCTCAGCTTAAATATTGACAGTTTTTTTATTGTAGCACTTATGTAATTATTTACTATAGGGTTATCTGACATTATTGAACTGGAATTTGTTTTGAACCCTCGAGAAAGTGCCAAGAGCAGAGGCAATAGGGTCTCCCTTTTTTATGCATTCATATCATTCTATGTATAAATCTTATAACATTGTTTGTAATTATCTAATCTACCTAAGATAGTAAATTATTTGAGGGCAGGGATCATACGTATTTTATTCTTTGCATTTAATATAATTTCCAGCCTGCATTAATTAACTAAACTGCATAACTAAGTTAAAGAATGAATGGACTGATAGATCCATTAAATGAAAATTTTCTCCATGGTGGACCCGAACATTATCTTCGAGCAAGACTCAAGTGAGGGGGTGTGTATAAAATACACTTTAAACAAAATATTTTAAAACTAAATTCATTTTTTCAAATGAATAAAATTTGAAAAATAAGCACACATTTTCACTCAGTGCTTAATATTATGTGCCAGGCTGAAAAAAAAAAAATTACTGACATATGAAATGGTTGTTAGTATCATGCTCTGAATTATTTTGTAAAATTAAATTTTTTTTTGATAACTTTATTCTGGAGTTCACACTAGTTGTCTATTGTTATTTATATCCCTTGCATTTCACCGTAGGGGCCTTCACAACAGTTCTACTTTACCCTGTATTTCACTTCTAAATTCCTGACTTTTTAAAAACTATGCTTTCCTTTGGCTTCCCTGAGAGTTCCATATACTTTTAACAACATATTCGGTAAGAAATCTGTTAGATTAATAATACATATTAATAAGATTATATATCATTACTCTGTGATATAATATTTGCATTTTTATCTCAGAAATGGCTCATCAGGCCCCCCCCAATAATATTTCCTAATTCAGATATCATTTTCCCTATGTCAGTTTGCCTTATGAATATATATGTTTTACTCTTATGTGTAAAGGTAAAATTTGATAAATAGTTTAAAAACAATTTAATCCAGATGGTTATATTTTATAAGTATCTTCTCACCCAAAGGTAAGGTTTTCAATACCTGAAAGTAATTCTAGTCAAAACTGTTGAAAATTTATTTTTATATAGAAATAAAGTAAGTTATAGGAAATGCTTTGATAGAAAGTGACTAGAAGGTGAAAATCATGATTGGTTTGGCAACTTTTAAAAAGGGATGAAATTGAGGGAAAAAGCAAATGACAAAATCTGTTGAACCATTTTTTCTAAATTAAAAATAAGAGTACACAGATCAAAGATTCTGAACTCTTACATTTTCCCTGCTAAGAACTAAGATTTAGAGTTTTGTGGAGTTAACTGTAAACCTCTAATATGAGGATTTAAAAGGTATTTTCTTAAGATGCAAATAATCCGAACGCTCTTTCACGTACTGTGGTGGAACTGTGAGTTCCACTCCTCTCCTTCCTCCTTATCAATTCAACCTAGTAGGGCCAGAACTCAAACTCATGCTCATTCCATTTAATTTTCAGAAAAGAGTGCTGGGTAAATCAACAAATCCTATCTTGCTTTTAATGGTCCCATGGGATCTATATACACATGTGCTGTGGCTACAGAGAACTGAAACCAGCACACCAATTTAGGGACTTCAATTGTTCTAGATTGCTGTTTTTCTCCTCACTTGTCTGCTGGTAGGTTATGTTAAAATGATCTTCCCTGGCTTTAATTTCTAAACTCGCATAAGTTTAACTTTTTGACATTCCTTTAAGGCACATATTATTCCTCTTCCTGAAAACACTGACACTTGACTTTCCTTTTAAGCAATTTTTACTATCTCTGCTGCTGGGAATTGCAATGGCCAGTCAAGAGTACAAATAGAACTTGTCATCCATAGCATTTCGGTTAGAATGTTTCACAGGGACTAGAAATCCTTTAGATGATGATCTAGCAAAATAATGATAATAATAATGGGATGGCAAGAATGGGAAGTAGCCCTTTCTCAGAAGGATTGCAGTATAACAGCTTTTGGGAATTAGTAAGAACAATGAATTGTTTCACAATGATGGGGAAGTTCTGAATCAGTGACCTAGAGAGGGACTGTGGCAAAGTTTCACTGGGGTCCTGTTTCTCATCTGGTTTACTTCCCCTGGCTGTGACCACCGCTAGAGAAAGTAACAGAACTGAGCAGATGAAAACCATTTTAAATCACCATCTCAGTCCTCACAGGAAACTTGTTTATACTGGTAGATGCCCCGGAACTCTTGTCTGATCTGTGTCCAGTTTATTCCTACCAAGATGGCCAATCTCAAGAATAGCCCTGGCCAGGAAGAGAGTTAGGTTCAGGTGTGTGTGTCAGGTGAGACACAGAGGAGGCAGCACAACAAAACACATGAACTAACAGAAGCAGTGTGTTACTTACAGGTTCCAGAGAGAAGACAGCAGCATGCCTCCCAGGGCCAACGGGAGCAGGGAGATGTGCAGGACACATAATCTCACCCAGCGGGTGGGGAGCAAGAGGGAGAGAGAAGGACCTGTGGGCCAGAGCCTTTAATGAGGTCCGAGGCATTACCCAAGCAGGTTTCCCACGGGGAGTTCTAATTGGTGGTTGAGTAAGCAGGCACAGGCTCTGTGATCATGCCACAGCTAAAAGGTTGTCATTGTGATACATCTGGGCAGTCCATTTAGGGTGGTGGGGTCAGTGGGGCAAGTCAAGTAGTTTGTATCCAGCTATCCCAGAGGGAGGTGGTCATCAAGAGATAGTTGTAGAAGGCAGATATCTGGATCCACCACTTTGAGGACCTAGGAGAAGATGGAGAACTGGAAACTGTGCCAAGGGTGATGAAACCCTGCTTCCGGAATGAGAAAGTCCAACTTGTTTTCGGAAGGGATACTGAGCAAACACAAAATTATAAGACTTCACTACACTCCCACACTTACATCGCCAGCTCACATTTCTCCTCCAAGATTTTTAATTGCATATATAATTGCTCATTACCTCCTCTTGGATGGCTCGAAGACACTTTAACTGTCACATGTTCAATTTTAATCCATTGCCTTTTATTCCAAACCTGCCCCTACTCCAGTTTGCTTACCATGGTTAATGATAACCTACTCAGTTGTTCATTGCAAAATGTTGAATTCTTTTACTCCCCAAGCATTAATCATCAAAGTTTGCTTTATAGACTACCACAGTATATTTTGCATACGTGAAGACTGTCAGAATCAAAATGGAGTCACTTATGTTGGAAAAATAAACTGACAAATACAGCTATGGAAAACAGTGAAGAGAGATTTCTCATGCATAAATTCCTCATAACAAAAACTATCACAGCACACCACAAAAATCACAACTTTGCACAAAGGCCATTGCAACCTCACATAAAAATATACTTCTGAGAGGACATCTGCCCAGTAACTGACTGTCCAACCTCAAATTGGTGTCACCCCTGTTATTGATCTTTGTAACCAAGGGTAATGATCTCAAAACAATTACATAATCCTTTTCATTTTTCCTTTAGAAATTTTTGTCTTCTTTTATTTTCCTGAATACACATATTACTAGGGCATGAGTATTCCCTCTGCAATGCCCCATTCCTCCATGAGTATCATTTTTTTAGAGAGCCTCTCTCCGTTTATTTAGGTTGACAAAATGGTGTCTTAAGTTGGACCAAGAGCAAAATCACTATCAGGAGAAATCCACAATTCTCAAAATTGGTGTAGAGTACTCACCTGAGTTTTTTGAGCTCTCCATTTCCATGGCTCTCCTTTTCTGCCCTGGTCAGTCTTCTCTCAAGCCAGGCTTCCCTTTTTTTGGTAGAAGCTCTTAACTTTATTTGGTATATTATTTGCTTCATGCCACATTAATAAAGGACTTTACGTCCCTCCTGGGATGACAAAAAACTTTTTGGCTTTTCCAGCAAGTCTTTTCTGGTATAAAGACAAGTGTCATCCTAGTTTGAGTACTCTAGTTTCCATAGCATTTTTAATCTGCCTGTGAGGCATGTCTTTTCTGGTGAATTCACTTTTGGCCTGAGTGTATGGTTTACTGTTTTGTTTGATCTGCCCACCTGGGTTAAAATTGCTGTGAACCTTCTGACTTTGGTTTAGTTCTGTGCATCTGTAAATGATTTGACTCTTTTCCCTTGCTTGTTTCTGAAAATCTTCTGAGAGCAAAAATAAACTTTCTAACTGGTGGATGCAGGATGACTAGTTAAAAGCCACTAGGGCCGTGAACCACCATCTAAAACACCAGTCTATACTCCTGACAATATCTGACAGGATTTATAGAATTCTCTTTACTCTCAAGAGATTAATAAGAAACACAATGGGATTCTCAAACATTAAGGCATGTCAAATTTTCTGGAACTCTGGTGGTTTACATATTATTGCCCATTCTCATGCACATATTTAAATTGATATACAAATGAAATCAAAGAAAATTGAGAGGTTAAATGGTCATTATACAAACTCTCTAAAAAAAACCCTGCAACTATAGAGTTAACATGTAAAACCATCTAAATTCTATTTTTTTCTTTCTGCCTACTTTGTCTTGACCTTCTGGCCTCAAGCAATCCTCCCACCCTGGCCTCCCAAATTGCTAGGATTATAGGCATGAGCCATCACATCTGGCCAATTTTCTTGTAGCAATGAGGTCTTGCTTGTTGCCCAGGTTGTTCTTGAACTCCTAGCCTCAGGTGATCCTCCTGTCTCAGCCTCCCAAGTATTAGCTTGGACTATAGGTGTGCACCACCATGGTTGGCTTTTTTTTGCTCACTTTGAATCTGCTGACTTTCTTATTGGTGTTGAGATAAAATTCACTGCTTATGACATTCCAGCCAAGATTGTTAAAAAATCTTAAAGGGATTTCAAATTAATGGCTTTACAAAGTACAACAGCTCCCTGGTAACCAACAACCTAGATACCTTTTGAAAATGTAAATTTGGGCTTGCCTGACCAACAATTGCTTAGGGTGATGGAACAGTTAATTGAAAGATTAATAATCTAAAAGAAAAAGAACTAGACAGTTATAAAAGTTAGACTTTCAGATCAAAACAGGTCAAAATCTTGAGGTTAGAGCACTGGTATAAGTATCACTGTCCAACAGAAAAATTTCTTGGTCTTCAACACAGGCCAAAAGCAAACAAGAGAAAAAAGGCTGCTAAAATGCTTCCCCACCTGCACTGGCTTCCCAACCTGCATTGGCTAGTCAAGCAAACCAGGCTGGCAAACAAAACATAGATGGTTACTAAAATTCAAGTCTACTTTGAGATTTTGGTTTTCTTTTACAATTCAGCCAGTCCTAGCTAAAATGTAAACATTAAAAATTTAACCTTAAGCTCATTCTAAATTGAGAAAAAGGATAAAAAATCCTTTTAAAAATCAAACTTCTATAGAAATTTTGGTCCAGAGCTTTCATTAGATTATCTATTGAGTCAAATAAAGTTTAGCCATGTGAATAAGTCCTATTGTGTCAGAAGCATAATTTGGATCCAACTTTTTTTTTTTTCAGAAACAGGGTCTTGCTATGCTGCCCAGGCTTAACTTGAACTCCTAGGCTTAAGGGATCCTCTGACCTTAGCCTCCTTAGTAGCTGAGACCACAGGCATGTGCCACAACACCCAGCTCTTGGGTCCAACTGTCTTTTTTAAAGTGGTGAGTTTATGTTTTACTGTTTCGTGACTAAAATTCTAAGACAAGAGCTATAATATCTTTATTTATGTGTACATATATGTGTTTAGGTTTATCCATATGTACATGTGCTGTGTTATATGTTGTATGTACATGGTAAAATCTGGTGTAGTCAGCCAGAAATACCTTCAGAAATTCTTTTCAGATTGGCTTAGATAAATGAGTGCTTGTATAAAATAATAATAATTAACCCAAATGTCTTTTAGTTCATGTGACTTAGTAAATCTTTAATAAATAAGCTGGTTTTTAAATTGTTGGTAAAATAAAAATAGAAATGTCCCGAAAATTGTCAACACACATTTTTTCCTGGGTTTACTGGTCAGATGGTATTATATTTATCTCTGGTAGATGTTTTAAGGTGTTAGGATTTGACACAAAGTTTATAAAACTATAAACCCAGCCTAAAACAGAATGATATTTGTGTAATTTTTTGATAAGTAAGAATACTTTAATAGTTAGTTTAGTAAAAACAGCTGTATCTGCATTATTAGCAAAATACCCATATCTTTAACTTTAAGGTTCTTTCTTGGATAAACACCTGATGTTTACATGCTATAAAAATTGTTAATAAGGAAATAACTTGAAATGATGACTAAATTTGTCTAATATCTCAGTTTTCATAAGCAATCTAGGTAAATTGTTAAAATTAAAAAAATTACATAAATGGGATAGATGTTTATAAATGAGCTTTTCATGCAGTTTGAAATCTTAAAGTTATGTTAAAGTAATAATAAATAATCATTAAATGTCTGAATGATCTCCAAATAAAATAAAATTGAAACATGAACTATTAAACGTAAATATGTTTGTTCTTGGCTTATTAAATTTTATAGAAAGACCAAATATATTTGAGTCTATTAATACACATAAAAATTATGTTATAGAAAAACATGTCTTTAAAATTATAAAATGGTTCTCATCTATACAATACAGAAAAATGACAGTTCAAAATTTCTACCTTCTTAGAATTTTAATAGAAATTAAGTTTACTGAGAGTTAAAATTCTAATTAACATATATAATTCTATATAAAAAATTGCCACAAAAAGACATATTTTTAATTTAAAAATTATGAGGAAACAATAAAAATGTGTTTTGTTAATAAAAAAGCATAGTTTTTATCTATTCAAAGATTATTTAAATGCTGTTCTAAGGTATGGATTTAGGAAGGAAATAGGAATCAGATAAAATGGAACCAGCAAGCAAGAGAAGGAGACATGAAAAAAAGTTATGGATGAGAAGCTAGATTTTTGGTAAGAAAGGTTAAAAAGAAAAGAGAATAGTTTTGTATAAGAATCTTACTTATACAAATAAATATAAATAACAATGAGTTATTTAAGAAAGAGGAAGTATAGGACAAAGCAGAAAGTTTAGCATGTTGTCAAAGGTTTGAGCTGGTCAATAATTTGTGAAGGATGAATTTATAAAGGGATTTTGTGTGTGATCAAGTTGGCTATAATTAGTAGGAAATTATTTATGTCTTCCTAAAGATTGAGGTTTGATATGAAAATATAAACTGATACAAAACTAAAATTTGGTCCCCTATGTTAGAACAAGAAAGTTTCCTTGAAGTATTAATATGTTCTTGGTAAAAATAACAAGAAGTTTTGATTTTTTTTTCTTTATTGAAGTATACTTTACATATCATGCCTTTACTCCATTTTAAGTGTACAATTAAATGATTTTCAGTGAATTTACCGAGATGTGCAATTAATCACACAAAGCAGTTTTAGAGGAATTCCTTTCCCCTATTGAGACCCCTAATTCCGCTCCCCAACTACTTTTCAAGCATGTCCCACCCCTCCACAGTGCCCACCACGTTGCTCAGACGTGGGTTTGTCCCCCACTCCCTAATTCATAAGTGGATTGTAAAAATTTGGTATATGTTCACAATGGAATATTACTGAATTTTAAGAAACGACAGTGAGCTAGCACCGCTTATATTATCCTGGATTAAGCTTAAGCCCATTATTCAAAGTGAGGTGACACAAGACCCGAAGAATGGGCCCTACTTGTACTCGCCATCAAACTGGTATTGACTGATTAACACTATGGTGCTTAAAGGGTGGGAGTGAACACTAGGGAATTGGGGGATGGGGCGTAAATCCACCTCAGAGTGATGTGGGGGGGTACTGTGGAGGGGTGGGATATGCTTGAAAAGTAGTTGGGGAACAGAATTAGGGGTCTCAATAGGGGAAAGGAATTCCTCAAAAACTGATTCATGTGATTAACTGTACACCTTGGTAAATTCACTGAAAATCATTTGATTTTACACTTAAAATGGAGTGTTGTTTGTACGTAGATACAGTTGGAGCACTATGTATGTACTCTCTGGACTACTTTGACAGAGTAGGTTTTTGAATGTAACAAGATAAGTCAACTTGAGTGGTAATATATTT
>CAUYRT010017258.1:0-34918 GCA_963574885.1 Lepilemur ruficaudatus | reverse complement strand
AATATGACATCACTTCCTAATGGCCTAGGAAAAAAATTATTATAATTAATTTTACTGAAATTTTGATATTGGTTCAAAATTAAACATAAAATGAAAATGATAAAATAAAAACAATTTGTACATAATTACTTTCCATGCAATTTTGAATAACATATAACTTACTATCAGCAATACATAAAAATTGTTATTAAAGGCTTATTGAAATGTCATTTGGAAACAAAATCACAAGTGATGACAAACTAGAGGTAATTGATATACTGGAGAAGGTAAAAGTAATCCTTTTCACTTAAAAGTGTGTATTTTACTTCCTAAGGCTTGACTTCTGATTAAATAAAATTGGTAATTCACTTTTTAACATTGTATGATACCTAGAGGGAAGAAGCTTCCCTGTATTGTACAAAGTGTAGGATTTTATCCCAAAAGCTACTATAATTTTAGGAAATTCTAAAAGGAAGCACTCTTCTAATACTTGGGTTTGGCATGTTTTAATATAAATAGTGTAGTAGAATGAATTTGAACAAAAAATTGAAAATTGGTATTAGATTTTTAGGCTTCTCAATTTTTTGAGCCTGTGTTGTAAATCCTCAACAAGCTTCATTTAAAAAGGCAAAAATGATTTTCAAAAAGTTTTCCACTGAGTATAACAACCTCTGTTAATTCTCATTGTGTAGTTAATTATCCTTACATAGCAAAAAAGGAAAGACTATTTATTTTTGCAAAGTTCAAAATAACCTAATAGAACTTCATTGCCAAATATTAATGTGCCTTTACACCTGCTTTATGCATGCAGAGAATAGATACAGATTGAAATAGAATTCTGCCATTTTTTCTCAAATAATTAGTAGTCTTCAAAAAGTCATATTATACAATGCAAAACATTGACCGGAAAAATAGTTTGATCTTAACTTATTCAGTTTTTACAGCTAAATGCTTTTACTCCTAAGTGCCAGGGAGCACTTGTATTTCCTAGAGGAATTTCAAGAACTCAGGATTCAATACATATAATATACACACAACCCTTGTTTCTAAGTATTATAAATAGTGTCACTTCCCCATCCTTCCACCGTTGACCTTGGAAAGAGTTCTGCTTCAATCGGTTCCTTCATGACCGCCACACAGGATTTATGCAGGCTCTACGGTGGGAAGTCTTCTCTCTCTTTCTGCAAGAAAAACCAGGGGGCAGGGATGGGGGTGTGCTGCAACAGAATCTCTTGAGGTGCCCTGTCACTAATGCTGTTCCAATTCAATTCCCCCAAAGTATGCCCTTGCCGATGTGCTTTTCACCCAGTAGTGGTCTGCTATCAAAGGGCTGCAATAGGAGGCAAAGTTAGAAGCACCTTAAAACTTTAATTCGCAGTACCATGATAATAGGACTCGTCATACTAATAGCCTCTTGAGAACATGAGCCAGTCCACTTCCTTGTTCTTGCTGCCAGTTATTTTACTTTGTGAACTCTGCACTCCAATTGACTGTGTCAATATTGCTAATTCCTAGGGTCACACCTGCCTGCGTGACTTTGCTTTTATTTATTTTTTTCTTCTACTTAGATGAAATTCTTCCTTCCTTCATTCCCTTCCTAGAATTGTGCTTGTAAAAATCCTACTCCTTCAAAACTCATCTCAATGCCTCCTTCTGTCTGAGACATTTTTCAGTTCCCAAAAAGTAAGAGAATCTTACTCTTTTGAATCCCAATTATACTAAATTCCTTTCTTAACATTATTATTACATTCTATCTAGAGTTATACTCATTTGTATGCTTGTCTTATTCATCTACTCTTTTCCCCACTGGATTATAAGATCCTTGAGCATAGCAGGAGCTATTTCTAAGCCTCTAGGTTTCCCTTGAAGTATCACACATAAACATTACAAATCCCGCTCAACATACATGTAATCAATTATTGCTTTGAACAAGGTTCTCTTTTTATTTCAATAGATTTAGGGGATACAGGTGGTTTTTTGACACATGGATGAATTGTACAGTGGTGAAGTCAAGGCTTTTAGTGCACCCATCACTTGAATAGTATACATTGTACTGATAAGTAATGTTTTATTCCTCATGTCCTACTCCCCCTCCCCCCTCCTGAGTCTCCAGAGTCCATTATACCTTTCTGTATGACCACATGCATCCATTGTTTAGCTTGAACTTGTAAATGAGTACATGCAGTATTGTATTTCCATTCTTGGGATAGATACTTCACTTAGGATTATGGCTTCCAGTTCCATCTGAGTTGCTGCAAAAGACACTATTTCATTTTTTTTTTATGACTGAGTAGTACTCTGTGGTATATATATTTAATATATACCACATTTTTTTATCTACTTATCAGTTGATGGGTGCTTAAGTTGATCCCATATCTTTGCAATTGTGAATTGTGCTGTGATAAACATATGAGTGAAGGTGTGTTTTTGATATTTTAATTTCTTTTCCTTTGGGTAGATACCCAGTAGTGGGGTTGCTAAATTGAATGGTAGGTCTACTTTTATTTCTTTGAGGAATCTCCATAATGTTTTCCATAGAGCACTAATTTACATTCCCACCAACAATTTTTATATGTAAGAGGATTTTTAAAAATGCTTATCACTGATTTTGTCATAGGTCACATTTTATTATTTCTCAAGTACTATGGAAATAATCCTTGATGTCTGGAATGAGATCTTTCCATAAATAAGAGATAAATTCAATATTATACTTGTCAATTTTTCTACCTTAAAATTATCCCCAAACATGAGGATGCTACAATGACTGATTACTCCACACAATACTTTCAAAACTGCCACCTCATTGTTATAATTGAGACCACATCACGGCTTATCTGTATAAGTATACTAACATCAGACCAAAAGTGCTGATACAGCTTTAATGTGGATTGGGGCAAGAAAATAAATAGCCTTTATGTCTGTAAACTTAACAGCTATCTTGCAGCTACTGGACACATTATGCTGATGTTGTAGAAGTTTTTTTTTTTTCTGATTTTATTCCAAAGCCAACCAGTCAATTCCATGTCAAAAACAATTTAGAATTTTAAAATCATAGTTTAAACAGCATACTTACTCTCACAGAGAAAATGGGATAAATAAACACATTTTTATAGAAGATCAGTAATTTTGCTATTAAATATAAAGGAATTGTTAAAATAATTTTATATATGTACACACACACACACACACACATAGTCTTTAATTAGCCTGTGTTTGTCTGAAAGTTAAGATTGGATAAATCTAGCGCCTCGGGGAATGGATAATAGGAATGCTCATTTACTTCTCCCCAATCCAATTAGTATGTTTTAGGATTCATTTCTATTCAAATCCTAAACTTCTTTGCAGGGGCTGGCAGGGTCACGGAGCTGTATGATGGAGGATAGGATGTAAACAGTGACAGATGCTTTCACCTTCATGAAGCAGGGAACATTAATGAAATGCTGTTTAACGCAGGTTATTCTGATATTGAGCCCATGTTCAACACTGCAGAAATGATTCTATATTGCAGTTACATTCTCATTTAAACTGTTACTGATTTATTTGCTGAATAGAGGTTGTCCTTAATCATAGGGAAGTAATACCTGAAGATCAGCTTAGAGTGTGACCACAGGCTTTGTTTATGACTTTTGCCCAAATCTCAAACTTCTTGAGCCATCTTCCATGTTAGGCTCACTAACTACTTAATCACCTTTCCTTTCATTTTTAACTTTTTGAAGCTTGCTTTCCTAATATCTAAAACCCACCTCTTACTATATTCAACATTTTTCCCATTTACTATATCACAAATATTGGTGATGAACACTGAAAGTTCCCACCATTTCACATCAACAATGAGTTCTTTTCTGTTTTAAGATGAAATCCAGATGCTGCATAAGTTTCAGTAGGTCAAATTGTCAATAAAGTGAGAAAAAATTTCTCCAGTGCCCTGATTTTAACAATATAAGACTTTTTATTTTTGTAATTGGCACCAGAAATAGCACAGTGGCAAGAAACCAGGCTCTGTAAATTCCTCATCATTACTGTGGTCACATCATTTAAGCTGTTTGGGCTCATGCACTTTAATAATCTTTACCTCACAGGACAGCTGTGAACACAAAATGAGGTCCCACCTACAAAATATTTATAACGCAACTAGCACATAAGAAAGAGTTCCAGAGTGATGACTCCCACACCATAGTCTATTGAATAAAAGATGCTTCTGTCTTACCCTTAAACATCTCTGGAATTATTGCATCGTACACTGGTTGTATTTTAAAGTTACTGTGGCCAAGCAACAATTATAACATAGTTGTCATTGCTTGTACGTGTGAACTCTGTGGTTACTCCTGGTGAAAATCCCAATCGCGTGTTGCTTCTGCCAAAACAGACAAACAAAAACAGCTAAGGACCAATTAAGGAAGGAAAGTAAATCCTAGTTGCTTGCTTAAAACTTTTATTGACACCTTCTGGGGCAATTAAGAATGTTACAGCATCAAAACTTAAGGTGAGTATCCGCATCTTGGAAGCAAATTCTGGAGACAAAAGGGGAGAACCCTTTTTAAGAAATCTTCCATCACCAACACTTTTGATATCACAGCAGATGACATTGTATAGGAGAACACAGACTTCAATGAGTAAATTTAAAAGTGACTTGAAAGATTTAGACTCTATGTAAAGAAGTTTTAGGATTACTTTTCTTTTTAATGCCAAAGAGTGATATGAAAAACTATGTAATTAAGTCATACAAAGCTATTTCAGTAAGCATACAACAAAAATTAGAGTTGAACAGAAAGCACTGTATTATAATTTAATTTGTAAGCATTTCTTTTTCTTTGGGACACATTAAATGATGGTACACTGCACAGCCTATATATCTTATATTTGAAGAAACATGAAAATATCATTACTCAATGGTTTTTCCAGTAGTGCTCTGGAAGATCATAAAGTATCTGTGTTAATAACCCTGTTTCTAATCACCCTAAAACATAATACATTAAAACAAGCAGCATTTTAAAACCTGCAATTAAGACTTTCAATCTGGGGAATAACATTTGAAAACACACTTGCTTTTCTCCATCCACAGCGTCTCAATATCCATGTTTCTCCTGGTCAACAATCACACAGGCTTTAGTTGTACCTTATTTTCAGCTTCTCCGGGGAACAGTGGTCTCTTTAAGGTTTTCCATTGTTCCCTAATGCAAATATTATGTATACCACATAGTTTATGCTCTAAGCCACACCATGCCAAACCAGGTAAGATTAACATATAATTCGCTTTCCTAACAGTGTGCTGGTCACAGGCTACGTGCTAAATCAGTGGCAGATATTATTATTGTTGTTAGTCATGTTAATTCCAAGGAACAGAGAATGGTAAGGTTTTATTGGTACCATATCTAATCTGCTATCATTGTCCATTTTTATAGGCGGAGTTCGCTGTCCAAACAGCAGTGCTTTGCAAGAGGTGCGCAGCTGTAATGAGCATCCTTGTACTGTGTACCACTGGCAAACTGGTCCCTGGGGCCAGTGTATCGAGGACACCTCAGTGTCGTCCTTCAACACAACTACAACTTGGAATGGGGAGGCCTCCTGCTCCATCGGCATGCAGACAAGAAAAGTCATCTGTGTGCGAGTCAATGTGGGCCAAGTGGGACCCAAAAAGTAAGGGCTTTCGAATGACAACAGTAAATCCTGTGGTCAACCATGCAGAGGATTGGCTCAGGCTTCGCTTGCTTCATGAAATGGAGCATTTGGATGCTTGTCATACTTGTCCTCAAGAGTAAGATTTGTTTGTTTTGAGTGTCAGCTGCTGATAAACCTATAACAGCTTTAGAGTCTTGTACCCAGTATCCATAAATTCTGTAGAAATCTTTCTATCTGGTACCTACTTTCTATTTTATAGTATAGCGCTTTCTGCTTTTATTAAGCTAGGGAGGCAATGAAAGAAGTGCTTGCTCTAGGCCTGGCTGATCAATAATGACAGTATACCAAGTCCTAGCATTGTAGGTCATCCATGACCTCCTATATACCCATAGGCTACGGAGGCTGCCAATCTAGTTTAATTGGGTAGTAGCCTTCTATGATCTGCCTGTCATTTCCCCTAGAAAATACTATATCAAGAATACCGAGGCCAAACATTATACCTTTCCGTGGTTAAATGAATAAGCCATTTACTTCCAAGAGAGAGCCTTGGGATAGGGTAAGTGTTATGATAAGTAGAAAAACAATCGGTTTCTTATGGTGGGAATGAGTACTGTAATAACAAGGCAAACACAATTTGCTACAGGGAAGGACAAAGAACCTGAGAGTTGGTGTATTATATGTGCCTTGTGAGAAATAGAAACAACACAAGTAATGGCATACCTGGGCTAATCAATTACTAGAGAAAACTAATAAATCAACTCTAAAAAAAGTTTCTTGGAGGGAGTCAAATCTCTTTATCTTTTGAAATGTTAGACAGCATCATTTTTTTTAAAAAATTCAAATCATCTTAGCCATGTGAAACAAGAAAAGTAAAACCTGTCAATTTTGCATGGGTGTAAAAGTGGCCTTCTATTTTCTAAACACTCAACCAAGTGGTTAAATATTGTGTGTGATATTAAACCTGCTACCTTACTAATTTTGGCTATAGTTTTCAGTCTGTTGAAAGGATTTACTGAAAAAAAATAATATTCATCTAAACACTCAATAAATGTTAGAAATTATTGTTTTCTCTTAAGAATTTGAGATGCTTCTTAGTGTTCCCAAACAATGAAAATAATGTATATGACATATGGAAAACTCCAGGGAGATAAATAAGAATCCTATTATGAGTTATTTTTACCTGGCCAGGGTTCCAGACAGTAGAGACATTTTGCCCCATATTTTATTTGTTTGTATCTTTTGAAATAAGGAAATGTATTGGAGAATATATGCCAAAAGAGATTTGAAAAAATTGAGAGACTATTTCACATGCTTAATCGGTAGCCCCAAACCAGTATTTTAATAGAAATTATGCTAAGGTTTTTATGAATCTAACTCAGGAAAGTAATGTACAGTGTGTTAAAATTCAACCATGGTAGCAGCAGGAACAGAAGTCCCAAGTCCTGGAGGATTCTGATTCTTACTAGAGCAAGAATAGAGGTAGAAATAAATATTCACTGCAGAGGCACTTGAAGAGTGTTATTGTGCTGAGCTTCTACAAGTAAACTCACTCTGTTCCTGTTCTACAGTTAATCAACTTTCAAATGTTACCGTTGACATTTCCCTCACACAAACTGCAAAATATTTTTGCTGAGTAATGGATGTACATATGTACAAAGCTATGTGTGAAAGAACCTGCTGGATTAACATCACTAAATCATTCAATCGGAAGGGTATCTTGAAGCCCAATGTCATATCACCACAATAATCCATTGAAAATTTGTTATATGCTTGCAGCTTTTGTTCAATGACCTGGATGCATCTATAGATTTGTTAAATCAAATGGATTTACTTTACCCTTAAAATTCTGGAAAACAAAGCAAATACTGTGAATTCAAAAGAAAATGTTATTGCCCTTCTTACTGAATGCTAGGTTAAATTCAGTGAATACTTTCTAGTACTAGGCATTTGAAATAAAAATGCAAATAGAAAACTTGTTTTAAACTTCTTTTAATAAAACAGATTACTGTGCAATGGTAAAATCAATGTTATTGATCTTATCTGTTCTCCCAGTAACAAACTTCAACTTCTATCACATCTGTTTAATTTGACCTTGAATAAGATTTGGGGGAAAATCAATTCCTTGATTTAAACCACAAACACTAAATACAAACAACACAAAGGAGAAAAGCAGCATGTTGACTGAGCCAATTGCCTTGCCAAAGGAAGTCTGAATTCATTTTATTGGATGTATTGTAGGTTGTGTAATTTATCTTTGTGTGTTCATTTAACGACTTTGTTGTTAGTAATTTTGTTCTCCACAGTTAGCTAAGTATCTTGCTGTGGCTATTTCTAAACCAAAACAGAATATTTGGAGGTTGTCAATGATAACATTGTAAATTCCATTGATTTATTCAGGGCTAATATTTGAAGAGCATGCAGTTAAAGTTGTTAAAGTTGTAAAACTGCCTCAATGAAAAGGAATGCTGTCAATAATTATTACTGACCAATAATTCCATAGCTCCAAAAGAATTAACTGGATTATGTGTGGGGTTTTGCAGTGTAACAGCTCCTGGTTAAGAATGCAGAATAAATTGTAATTCTAGTAATTTACAATCTAAATTATAACAATACATTTACTTCTGTGATTCACATCTAAATTTCTTTGTTGTTCATGACTTTGAATAGTCATAGCAATTAGGAAATCCAAGCTTATTCTCAAGGTAAACCAGGGAGATTATTTATTTTTGAAATATTGAATCCTATATACTTTTCAAATTCACTTCATAACAAACCCTTGTATTTTGAAGTGAGAGAGAAGAGCATGTATCTATATAATTGAATAGAGCATAATATTTATGTATGAGAAATGATATGCAGAGAACTATAATAATACAAAATATATAAAAAAAATGAAGTGTCAGCAACATGCTATGAAGAAATTACAGGAAAATAGATTAATGATGTTGATTTTTTTTTTTTTGCTCATAGTTCAATTCTGAAAACATAATTAACTTATTTGATAAAAGACAATTTATGTTGAACTACATAAAATTTGGCTTTTCCTATATGGAGTATTTTTAAATTCTATTTCCAACTGATTTGCCAATTTATTTCAGCAAGAGTTGTACTAGTTGTTTGAATTATTTCTTCAATGCTTGTTAATTTACTTGGCAGGGATTTACATGACCTCAAAAGAGAATTGCTTAGAAATCAGAATAGTTACTTTGAATTATATGAATTATGTTATTATTATTTTATTTTTCTAATATACATATTTTTCTAGTATTAATGCTCATGACCAATATTTGACCACTTGCAATAGTAGTATTAGACTATGAAAATGCAGAGAAAAATTGGGAAATTTAAAAGTCATATAATAAATATATTTTGAGCAAGACAGTATATTTAAAACCTAAAACCTACATCAGCTTCCCATTATCTTTTAGGAAGTGAAAACCTTACATAGAGTAAGACATTTCAGTGTTTTGTCATTCTTATCTTTCTCTTGTCTTCCCAATATTTTTGCTATCTTTTTAAACAATAATTTAGTTAATGTTACTATAATTTATGTCAAGCATACGATATTTTGTTTTTCTTTAAGTTATTGAGTGACTATTTTTATTTTATTTATATTCACTCTTTTTGGTCCAAAAAAGATATTATGGCTTTTAAAAATATAAAAAATATTTTAAGTCCCATAATTTAAAACTAGGGATAAAACGGAAGAAAAAATAAGGATAGATACATTAAGTGAAGCCAGGAATAAAGCAAAAACTGCTTATCATAATAATATATATATTTCTATTACCTTCTTATTTATTGTTAAATATACAGCTATTAATACAACATGGGTTTTGAGCATGTACCGTGTAAAGAATATACTCCATTATAATTTATTTTATGCTATACATATTTTGCAAAAATAAAGAGTGTAGAATAACCTGAAACTTATAGCAGGCAAAAAGCCTATTTAGTTATACAAAGATATGGAATTGGATCCTTAAATGAATATTTATTAATGGAGATATTATTATAGGATGATAAGGTATAATTGTGATATGTTGTTCTAGATAGCATAATTGCTATTAGTAAATCTACACATCCTGCCTTGAGAAGCTCTACTGAGGTCCAGCTTGAAAGAAGTCATTTAGTTGTACAGTTCTTGTCAAAAGTAAAAAGGCTGCTGGAAGTTAAATAATACAGATTGGTGACTACATTTGCAATTTTAGCAATGAAAATCCTGAAGAAGTTATCTGGTTCTCTGGCTTACTAGAGAAGTCTAATTATTTCCGTTTGCTTTTTCTAGGTGTCCTGAAAGCCTTCGGCCCGAGACAGTGAGGCCTTGCCTGCTTCCTTGTAAGAAGGACTGTATTGTGACCCCATATAGTGACTGGACGTCATGCCCCTCGTCATGTAAGGAAGGTATGGTCTGCAGAGTTCTGGAGGCTATTCACCTAGAAAACCCATTCAATGAGGCTTTCGAGATTTTCTGGCTGAGTGATGTTTGTGAGTCTTGCATGGGGCCTTGTGATCCTGATTTGGCATGCATGCCATACAATTTTTGTTTCCTTCTAGAAAATAACATAGCTTTAGAATATCAAACAAATTCATTTTATACAAAAGACTGACTTGAAATTTTATGACACAGATTAAAATGATAGGAGTCTAGACTTTATTATATTAATAATGTTTACTTTTGCCTTAATTCTAAAAGCAAGTACAGTGGTCTTGTGTATTTTAAAAAGATTAAACAGTACTCTTATCAGTACACATCGCTTCCAGCTTACTTAATGGCAAGAAATAGTATGCGACCATATGCAGCTCCAAAGAATGAAAGAAAGAGAGAAATGACCAAATTATTTCTCTGTCAACATGTAATGTGTTGTGAGGCATTTACAAGATAAGTATTTGTTCCCAGTTTGGTTTAATTTAGCTTTTATTACTTACAAAGTCTCCGTAATATCTGGTTTGCCAGATACGTAGATAATTCTTCCTCTACCCTCCAGGATAGGGTCTTTCCTCATTGCTGCTCAGAAAAGTATCAATATTCTCAAGGTGGCTTACGCAGTAAACTGAGCACATTTTCTCTGCCACAAATGCCACTGTCTCCTATTTCTTATTTTACTCTCCTAACAAATAGAGATTTTTTTTGATTCCCTTTGTGCTTTTATTTTATATATGCTCTTGACTCTCATTAGAGAGATTCAGTTAAGAATCAGCTTTTAACTTAACAATTATTTTAAATTGCCCAAATTTATTTAAATCCTTTAGATATTATAAATTTAACAATGGATTTTTTTTTACAATGTGATTGTCATTTTATATAGTTAAAATATGAGTTCCTTTTTATGCTTTTTCTATGGAATACTCTTGAAATAGCAAATAAAAATGATCAATAATAGAAAATTTTTATTTTAAAAATCTTTTAAGGCATTTAAATAACTTTTGAGGAAAAAGCAAAGTTATAAGAATTAACTTGTTAAAAAATGTTAATGGCATAACCTTACTATGGAATGGCATTGTCTGACATTTTTATCCTGATTTTCTTCCTTTATTCCTTTATTTTCTTAAAAGCTAAATAACATATGATACCCCTTGGTGAACACAGTTGGCAATAGAATTGTACTTTCTTATAGGTTAATATTTCTGTAGTAATTGTTGGTTATTCATTACTTCAGTTTAAAAGGTTTTTATTACATGGAATTAATACACTTGCAAATTTTATTCTTGATGTTCTTATACTTGATCTTTTGTGTTAGTATGAGATAAGGTCATTTACTAATAATTTCAAAGCACATACAGTTACATTTTAACCAAATTGTTAATAATTTAACATAAATCTTAAGTGAATTGTTTGAAAGTGGGAAGTCTTTTCCTTTCCTTACATTGGATATTTCCTTGTACTGTGTAAAGTATTTTAAAATAAAAGTTGACTTGGTCTAAAGTATTTCAGAGAAATAAAGTTAAAAAATAACAGAAAAGATTTCATTAAATTAATCCTAGAATAGTTACTCATAAAAATGAGGAATCAAATTGTTCTAATTTCTTTAGACATTTATTTGAAAATAATTTGGAATATTGGAATGTATCCAGGAACTAGGAACTATCTATGAATTTTCCTCTGGAAGTTCTTGAAAATGCATTTGTGATTGTGTTCTGTATTATATGGGTCTGCAAAGGAAATTAAGAGATTTCTTACTCATAAACATACCATACTTGAAAATCAAATAACATGATTTTTTAAATTTGTGATTTTTAGAGTACTAAGAAAATGATTTACTCATTTCTATTTGATCATTTATAAAATAAAGAAATTATGTGAAAAACATAATACACTTTAAAAAACTTTTTAGCAGACAGATCGGGGAATAGATTGAGAATGCTACACATGTGTTAACTAAATTAATACTCATATGTGTATGTATGCATAAATACTGAATGAATTATTTATTGATTCCTGTATATAACTATCATACTGACAGTCTTGTAGAGAAAACACAGTCGCTGACCTCAAGGAAGCTTTTTTTTTCTCACTATTTTTCTTTTATTTTTCTATATTTCTCAAAATATGGAAAACAATTATGAGCACAGTGGTCATATACTTTATAGTAGCACAATTAGTTTATACAAGAAACAAAAGACATTCAACAAAAAAAAATTACTTATTTTGATCTCATTTAAAATACATTAATAGAACTCAGGCTGGGTATGGTGGCTCACTCCTGTAATCCTAGCACTCTGGGAGGCCAAGGTGGGAGGATCGCTTGAGTTCAGGTGTTTGAGACCTGAGCAAGAGTGAGACTTTGTCTCTACTAAAAATAGAAAAAATTAGCTGGGTGTGGTGGTGTACCACTGTAGTCCCAGCTACTCAGGAGGCTGAAGCAGGAGGATTGCTTGAGCCCAGGAGTTTGAGGTTTCTGTGAGCTGTGATGATGCCATGGCACTCTACCCTGGTGACAGAGAGAGACTCTGTCTCAATAAATAAATAAATGAACTTCACTAATCTCTTAATGAGTGAAAAAGAAGATTAGCCACTGAGCATGAGTGTTGAGGGGAAGGTGCAGGGGATTTAAGGAGAGAAAAGATGTAACATAATTTTGGAGATTTCAAATTGGGTAAACTAGTAATACGCAGTAGAATTTCTAGGCAATAACAAGTGTCCATTTAGTTATCTATTTAAGAAGGATTGCTCTGTTGCCAGAGTTGCCAGTGTTTTTCCAGCCATGTTTAGCTGCATAGGTGCAGAAAAAGTATAGGAAAATAATTGGTTCTGATTAGGGTTGAGGCTTTTCCAGGGGAATACAAAAAAGAGATAGGCAGACAGGAAGCCAGGAGTGTTAGCAAGGAAGTACTTGTAATAATAATGGAGTATGGAATCCAACTCGGGCTTGATGAAAATAAGGTCATGCAGAGGATGATAGACAGTGAGAAAGCAATAGGAAAAGTACAGGCAGTCTCAGTTGAGTTTGGTGACTAGAGTACTCACCGTTAGTAAGATGAGAACTAAAGTAGATAAACTGCAAAGTTAGGAGTAATGGTTAGAGAGTAAGATGTGTGACAATCAGGTGTACAGTTACCGTTGATAATAACATAAAAAGATGAGCAAATGAGCGAGCAACTGATACAAGATAAAAGGAAAGATCACTGGACAGGAGGAGGTACAATAATTCATCATCCAGGGGACATTGGTGGCGTAGTGGTGAGCATAGCTGCTCTCAGAGTCCAGTGCCATGAATGAAATAACCATGTGATTATCAAAGCCACCAAAGTGGTGACAGGAGTAAGAAGAGAAAGGGTCACAATGAAGGATGTTCTAAAGTCACTAGTGAATGAAGTGTTTCTAGATGAGTGCCACAAGGTAGATAACTGATGGTAAAGTTGGTGGCAGGAGCTTAGAAAACATGGAGATTTTTAAAGGTGAAGGGGGGAGGAAAGACTAGGAAATAGCTAGATGCAGCCAGCTTCTGCCAAAATGTGAAGGAAACTTTCCAAGAAGAGATTGAAGATGAGAGACTGTGTGTTCCAGTGGGTGCCACGGGAGGGGTTAGAGGCTGGAGAGGAAGGAGAAATTGAATCAGGTTATGCGTGCAGATAGTGCTGTGGGTCCAGGTAGTGATGGAAGATCTGCGGTTGGGGAGGACTCATTTCTTGTGGGGAGTGACAGGCATGTGAGGTGTAGTAGATTTGGTTGGATCAATCCCTTGGATAGGAAACTGCTATAAGTTAAAATGCATAGTGCCACTGGGAGACTCTCCTCTCCTGGAGATCCTGGGGTAGCGATGGCCCAGAAGTACGAGAATGTAGAGTCGGGAATTGGCTCTCTTGGAAGCAAGAGGATCTCTGAGAGGCAGGTTGGTGTTTCACTGAGCGCAGGTCATGTCATTGGGAACAGAAGATCAGCCCTGCCTGTTTTATTTGGCAGCTCTGTGTTGAGTCTTCTAGAACAAAAAGCTTTTAGAAACCCTAAACCTAGGCACTCATTTTAAAAGAATAACTATAATTGTGTATTGAGAATATTAAAAAAAAAAAAAAAAAGCCTGGGGAGTGATAGAAAGGGTTGTCGCTGGATAACAGTGCCAAGATGCTTTGTGCTCCCAAAGAAGCCTTTTCTGTTTTGCCCGTAGACTGAGAATAAGGAGACAATGGTGCTATAGAAAGCCAGCCTTTGTTGTGAGGAAGATAAAGCAGTGACATGAGCATGAGGTTAGTTTTTTTTTCTTCTTCATTATTTGGTAAGAGTTGGGAATAATCCAAGCATCGCTGAAATTACACTGACTTTCTACCAAAATTTAAAAACACTAAACAAAGTTAAATGTTCAAGGAGAGTAATCACAACAGAAAATTAATTCAAAGATGGAGTGATTTTTTTTCATTTAATTTTTCAGGTAAAGCATTTATTTTATAAGGGTTTTGAGCTCATTAAAAGATGGAGCTTCCTTTCTTTTTAAAATCACTTTAAAGAGGTAAAATTACACTGTAATATTGTAGAAAATGGAACAGAATAGCTCAGGATTCCAGAAAGAACTAAAAGAGTTATTTAAAAAGTCACTCAGCCCTCTCCCAAAATATGCCTTGAAAAATCTATATTCTTAAAGATCAGGATTGAGTAGAATGTAGTTTAACCCTCAACCCAATGTACTTGTTAACTTTTTTATTTCCAAATTTTCATAAATTATTTGTAACTCTTCTTAAAAATCAACACTGTTGATCAAATAATATATTTGGTTGTTCAAATAATATATTTGCTCAAATTCTGTTTGCTTTTTTTCCTTACTGAATTTATTGCCTTGAGATCTAGAAAGGATATTGCAGAGGCACCTATTCTACCTTCCTGTCCTGACTCAGGACGCTAGAATTACTCCCAAAGATCTGAAAACTACCTTTACATTTTACCTCTTGCATGAAACATTTCCCTTTCAATTTCCTATCACTCTACTGTTCCAACCTACCATCCACCCAGCTCCCAGCTTTGCAAAACAGTTTGCATGCATTTTGAATTTTTCCATCAAGTAATTTCTCTGGTAAAATCCATCTTGAATGTCTTAAGATATCTGAAAAATGCTGTAACTTTGTGAGAGATTATGTACTAGCTGAATCTGTGTGCCCCATGATCACATAATTATTTTCTGGATATGTAATCTCTTTCATCTATTCCTATCCTAGATAGGTATTTTCACCACAGGCAGGTGCCTTTATTTTTCCAATCCTCCTTATTTCCAACAAGAAAAATTATAGCTTATTTTTTATTAATCCTCAATGCACAGACTTAATACCCATGTGCTTATTACTATAAGGGAACAGAAAGAAAGAATAGCAGATGGTAACTAATAATCCAGGGGAGAATATGTGAAATAAATGTGTTTGCTCATTCAGCAAATATTTATTATGCACTTACTATATGTGACTATTGTTCTAGGTACTAAAACACAAAGGTGAATAGAACGGCTACACATATAATACAGCATATAATAAATTGGGTATAAATACATACAGGGAAGTATGAGAGGTATAAAATTCCAAGTTTGCCAGCTCAAGTTATTAGTGAGACACTTTCCATTTTTCTTTTTTAATGTGTGTTATAGCTCTCCCTTTGTCTGTGCTCTGATATGAGGGCTCTATAACCTGGCTGAGTTTTACAGAGCTGTTACTTTGAGTGCACAAGCAATTTTTTACCTGTGAACTGAGAAGAAATAGACCTCCCAGTGGGTAAAAACATGGGTGTCATGACACTCCCTGTGTAACCCCATTAAACTTCTTCTCTAGGTATTATGACTTTGAAGAGTTTCACTTTAATCAGGTCACAATCTCTATCATGTGAACTGCACAAGGTTAAAGAATTTGAACGTTTTATAAGAATAAATGGATTGCCATTGTGAAATCAGTTAACGAAGTGAAGAGTCATAGTGTTACATATCGAGTACTAACTTGTGAAATTTGTGATGAGAAGGCACTAGAAGAATGGTTCAGAGTTGTACTTTAAGTGACATCCTTTCTTTCAAGTCAATAAACAAAATAGAATTGAAGCACTAACGTTTGCTTCCCAAATTGGAACAGCCCTGACTATGCACCAGGTGACATCTAGATAGTTAATGACTAGGAGCTTCAGTCTATTAAGTGCCATGGATGCTGGACTCATTCCTCACCTCCACCACCGGCCCCAGTTCCCAGATCCCTTGATCTCAATCCGTATCTATTTTCTAACTGCAGGTTGGAGAATAATTGCCTCTGAGAATTTTGACCACCTGGGGAACAAAGACCTATTTTTCTTTTCTCCCTGTTAAAAAACAAACAAACAGAAACCTCTCTCCTTCCCCCAATGCTAAACAAATTATGAGAATGGTTATTTAGTTTTTATGCTTTTTTAAAAAAAGATGAAAGACAGATCATACACATAAAAAAAATAATAGAAATTGCAAAAGAAGGATAGATCCCCATAGTGAATGGGGGAGGTGGTGAAGGGAAGAAGAAGAGAAAAATTATATTAGAAAATCAGTTAAGGTAAGCTCCTGCAATTGAGAAGAAAATTAGCTCTGAGATTCTGGTGACCAAAGCAAAAAATAGAAGCACAATGGATTCTTAACAGATTGTCAAGGGAAACAAAATTTTTCCTAGCTCTGAATTATTAGAGGAATTTATCACCTGGGCCTTAAAATAGGGGTCATTTGGACAACATAATGAGTGGAGACTGCGTTAGCAATTTATTAGAAGTCCTATTGACAATTCTTAGATCTTACCTGGATAAATCATGTTTGATATGTAAAAGTTGCAGCTGGCATTCAAGCTGTTAAAGTAAAAATTCTATGACAATATTTTCAAATACTTTAATTCCCTGCTGCTCGATACTTCCAGCCCCCAATTCCCTACTCCATTACCTGTAGTATTCCAGTTATTCATTAAAATAGTTATGCAATCATTAATAGTACAGGTTTTCCCCTGTGATGGGAATAATCCTAACAAGTTACATGTGAATCCAGAATCATAAATTACAGTGGGACGTACAAGCTCAGGTATTCCAGTAGATCTCAAACCTGGCTTTTCATCCCGATTACCTGGCAAACTTTTTAAAAGATCAGATTCAAAAACCCAACTCTCAAAGGTGCTGATTTAGTAGTTCTAGGTATAGGCCCAGACTTCTGTTGTTGTAGAAGAGATTCTCCTATGCAGTCAGACATTTAGGAATCACTAATCTGATCCATTCTCTCATCTAATACAGCAATCCTCTCTAAACATGGCTGGGAGTCAGTTGCCCAAACCGTGTTGAGGGATGCCCTGACTTCACGAGAAAGGATATTTCTTTGTGGAAACGTTCTAATTGTCAAATCATATTTTTTTCCCACTACTTCAGTATCTTTAAAAAGGTTTCATTTCATTTATGATTAGACTTTAATTGTTAGGGCCTGCTGACCCTTGAAAATTTTTCTGTTCCTGTACTCTGTGTATCAGATATTTAAGGATCTTGCAAAAGAATGTAAATGCATCAGGGGAACTCTATTAGCGTAATTCTTTAGGGAATTCTTTTATAAGTGAACCCTGTGCCATGCAGCCATTCATCCTTAAAGTAAGAATGTTTTCAAGTTAAAATATGTTTTGTTAGAGTTAGCAAGTTTCATGCATTATCTGCTTTTGATACTAAAAAATTTTGAACATCCTTATATCAGTAATACTGTCAAACTGATATCTTCATTGAAAGTAAATCTTAATTTTTTTTCCCATTTTTTAACATAATTTGGAGTTATTTACTTGCAGAAGTTATTGGTATTTCAACTGCTTCTTTAAAAAGTCTGCCTGTAAGAAACCACTTTCATTTCACTATGTAGAGCCCTGATGTTTAGAATGTGACCTGAATTGAAGATCCCAGACTGTTTAACATGAATAATAAATGACTGGAATAACTTAGAAGTTATGCATTTCAAATTAAGTGAATAACAAAGAAATAAAATTTCACATTATAGCATTGGATATATTCTCCTAAAGAAGATTCATTACATGTGTATGAGTCCCATGTGGTAAACAGGGCTAGGAGAAGTAGCAGGAAAATAAATTTAAGGTAGAGGAAAATAAATTAATTAGATCTCTCATATTCCTCGAGGGGAAAGAAATATACAAAAGAGCAATTACTTTGTAACTGCACATTAGGAAGGCTAGTTGACTGTGGAACTTTTCTCCATTCTTCACATTTTTAAGTATGAATTGATCGGGTTTTCGATGCAAGTGGTCTTTGGGAGAATGTAGTGAATGATTAGACTAGTTGAAATCTCTCATTGAGGGATGTCAAAGCATGTGTCACTGGCAGCAATGTAATTTCTTCACACAGATTGGTATTTGGAGATTATTTTATCAGTGCAAAGTAGAGAGGTTTAAAACCTGCCTCATTGCAGGGGACTCCGGAGTCAGGAAGCAGTCTCGGCATCGGGTCATCATTCAAACACCGGCCAACGGGGGCCGCGACTGCACGGATCCCCTCTATGAAGAGAAAGCCTGTGAGACCCCTCAAGTGTGCCAAAGCTACAGGTAATAGAGTTAGAGAAAACGCATTGCGAGCAATGTGTTCAGCAAATGCTTCAAGTCCACATTCTTTCAAAGGATGAGGACACGAAGTCAACAGCGTTCCTTCCACAAGCTCAGTGGAGTTGGGGGTGTTTATAGCTGTATCTGCCATTTATTGTCTCCTCGGGAGAGCTGCTCTGCTACTGAAATTATCTCCAAGGAGACAAATAACCTATGTAAATTTCCAAGCTATGGTATTAGCTCCAGGAGTTTGGGAAAATGTCTTATGTTGATATAAACTATAAGAAATGCATGAAGTGATCAATAACTATGAAATGCATATGCTTTAGGAAGCAATTCTTTTTCACTTAGGAGAATAGCCTAAGCATTTTCCCCTGGCTCCAAAGAACACCTGTTAATTCTCGTAAATGCTCATATTCTGGCTCAGGAAATGACATCTCAAGCTCAGTAATGCTAGCAAGATATCTGTTCTGTTCATTTGTGATCACCCCAAAGAAAATTATAGTATTTGAAGGTATATATCATCTTGATAATTTATTAGAGAAATTTGGTCACCTTCCCATTAAGACAGAAAGTATCTAACTAAAATTTGATATAGTATGTAATCGCAGTCCTGACAGCAAATGAAATATTATAGCATCAATAAATAGAAAGTATAATCACAAAATAATAATTTAAGATGAAATAGATGGCAAATTTGCCATCTTAATACATCAGTCTTTAATTCTGAAATGACAAATAATATAATTGTATGTTTACACCATGAATATTCACAACTATTAGCTCAAACTTATTTATTTTTGGAATTTGTTTTTGTAAAGTGTATTATAATTGCAGTTGCTGAGTTGCCCCTACAGTGCTAACCAAAAGAGCACTATACAAAAGAATTCTCACTTGAATACGGTTTCAAAACTTGAATAAAAATAAATATACCTTATTTAAATGGAATGCATCACTTTTGGTGCTATCTGGTGCATCTCTGAACAGTCCCAGTCATTTAAAAAGCCAAATGTTCTCTGTAGAGCCTTGTAGAACTTGACAATATTGTACTTTTGTTTTCGCTGCCAAAGAAAGTACTTTTACATTTAATGCTGCTTCTTATAATGCCTTGATGGAGCTCTAAATTAAATTTAGATAGGACTGAGCATTGTTAAATGAATTCCTGTTTGCAGTGGTCAAAGTCCTATTTTCATGCTGCTCAAATCTCTATGATTTGCCTGACATTTTTGCTTCCTCCCCATTGGGCTTCTGTTCTTTTCTTATAGATGGAAGACTCACAAATGGCGCAGATGCCAGTTAGTTCCTTGGAGCGTGCAACAGGACAGCCCTGGAGCACAGGAAGGCTGTGGGCCTGGACGACAGGCAAGAGGTGGGAGGCCCCATTGCACAGTTCATTTCTCCAACATCATTAGGTTTAACCACTATCTTGATATGTCTGTCACTTTGATGCCAGCTTTGCAAATAGAGCAGAGCGGATATGAGTCTGCTATGACCCATTGTACAAAACACAATAACATGGACACTTATCAACTTATCTTTTTAAATTGTGTCTCTTGTTCTTTGGCATTAGCTCACAACTCCTGAGTTTTCCTCTCAGTCATATATCGAAGAAAAGTAGACCAAGCTTTCAGTTATGACATACACGGTACACTAAAGCTTGGTTTTTGTTCCTATTTATTTATATGTTTGTTTTATTTTGGTTCTGAGACAGGGGCTTGCTCTGTTGCCCTAGAATGCAGTGGCTTCATCATAACTCACTGCAACCTCAAACTCCTGACTCAAACAGTCCTCCTGGCTCAGCCTCCCAAGTAGCTGGGACTACAGGCATATACCACCATGCCCTGATGATTTTTCTATTTTTTGTAGAGACAGGGTCTTGCTCTTGCTCAGGCTGATGTCAAACTCCTGGCCTCAAGGATCCTCCCAACTCAGCCTCCCAAAGTACTAGGATTACAGGCATGAGCCACCATGCCCAGCCTTTTTGTTCCTTTTTAAATCAAAGTATTCTGTAATATTTTTGCCTGCCACCTTAACAATCACTGAGATTTATACCTACTTGTCTACATGCATACAATGTGATGTTATTAGTTAACTTTCTCAGAAGTTCTCTGCAATGACATTCCAAACGCTATCATGGCTATCCACAATTCTGTTCATATTCAGTTCTGATTTTTAAACAGCAGATTTGTTTACTCAAAATCTGTAATACGTGAACTGCAATCTGTCTGCACCACTAAATAACATGAAATCTTGCAGAAATGGGTGTTGGGGATGTTTCAAGCTTGCCATAATTATTTACTAAATATTATGGGAAATACATAAATCCCAAACTTCAGGATATATTATTTATATATTTACTAAATTCAGTCTTTAAATTAGTACATGATTGTTTTTATTCATATTTATTTTAGCAAATAGTTCCAGCTATATACTTAAAATATAGCTTAATATGTAATTGAATATGCAACCACCTTTATGCAACTTAATTCATAAAGTTATATTTCGCTCCCCTATTTGTAGTTATGTATTTCAGGATGATAAAAGTGCGAACATATGGAGCAGAAATCCAGTTTTTGTGATTTGATCTGGGACCTGTTTTCCTTATATGAAAAAAATGCTTTTGTGTTTTGAGAAAAAGTGCTTGTTCTTTTATTTAAAAAATCTTCTATTCCTATAATCTTTATTTTAGAAGTCTTAATTTGAAACATAAAATTTCATTTACAAATAATAATAATAACTACTTAGTGATTTATTTTGTTTGCATAATTCTTATTCTATTTCTCCCACCATCACCTTTGAGTAAAAAAATAACTCTGACTCCCTTTATAGTTACTAGGACTTCGGTATATAGAAGTGAAAGTCATTCTCCCCATTTCAAATCATTCTTAGAGAAATTGAGTGATTTGAGGTCTTCTTTTCATGTCCTGCTAATTCTTTCTTGAATCAAACATACATTTATGTACTTTTTGGTTCCTATATAGAGTGTGTAATGAAAATAAGCATGAGTTTGGCAATCAGGAAACTTAAGTTTTAGTCCCAGTTCTTTCACTAATACAGTGTGTGAGTCTTACTCACCCCTTCACCTTTCTGGGCCTCAGTTTATTTATACAAAAAAAAAAAAAAAAGAGAGAGAGAGAGAGAGGTTTGGACCAAATGATCTTCAAGGATTATTCCAATTTTCATAACTATAATCTATGCTCAAAAAATATACAGAGAGCAAAGTGTGAGATAAAATTAGGCAAAACAGATGAAAGACGTATTTTTGTAAAACACCACTGGAGAATATATAAGATATGGTAGAAGCAGCACAAGTATGAAAACATTTTCAGTTCCAGACTCTGTTACTTATAATTTGCACAACCTTGGATGATTCATTTCCTCCCTTAAGGCTGAGAACACAAAAGGCTGACAGCCAGCGCTTGGTGCATATTGTCTTCATTAAATGTTAATTCCTTCCCTCTTCCTGTTCGTTCATAGCCCCAGTGAATGCACATGTATGTACATATCATAGGAGGCGTGAAAGCAGCAATATTAACGTGGGCCTTTTGATTTTTGACATACAATCTGTACAGAAACTATTCTTTCTGTGATTACCAGTGACCTTTCATTTCCAAATCTGAAAACCTCTGTTCACTCCTCATCTTCGGTGACTGCTTCGTAGTATCTAATACTGTCACCCATTCCCTTTGTGAAGAAGGGTCTTTGCCTCCCTCAGTGCTACTTTTTCCTGCCTTTTTTTTTCTTATCTTGTAATTATGTTTACTGACAGTGAATTTGGGTATGAAAACCTGATAAAAAGATTATTACAGCTCACAATTGCCAAGCATAAAACCCCTCCCTTTCTGGTTGTTCCTTTCTTGGTTTCCTATTACTGGTGCCTCTTTCTCTACCTGCACTTAGATAATGCTTTCTAATCTTGGCATACTTGTCAGATGCTTACTGTATCTCAGCAATCTTGTCCATTTTTACCATACCTTCCAAGAGTACCTTGGAAGAAAAAGTTACATAATAACAAGCCGGTTTCTGCATAAGTATGTTCAGAAAAACCCCTTTAACTTCCATATGAAAACAATCTTTTCTTTGTTGCCCCAGTAGATGAGCAATTTCTTTTTCTTAGAGCTTTTATTTCTACAGAAAATGAAATGGAGAGAATTAAGAGTAGAGAAGTTTTACTTCTTGCTAATTGCAAGAAGGCAACTTTTTTTTTCTTTGACAGTCATGGCTGTTTTGAGAACTCTACATTATTAACCTGCCAAATTCTTGCTATTTTCATCTTTGTCCCTAGGTGAACAGAGATTTAGAAAAGACAAAAAAAAAAAAAAAAACCCTAAACTTGTGCTTTTTTAGTGATTAAAGTAATTGTGTAGTAAGCATTAAATCAACAGCAAAGACTGTAAAGAATGTACTCCCTATCCTCTCCATTACATCAGACTTTCTAATTCCAGCTGCTCTTTCAACTGTGATTGCATTCAGAAGATTGCATAGAAAAAAACATGAGTGTTAGGAAAGGATGAAGACACTCAGAGCAGGGAGCTTGTATTTGTTAGGGAAATGAGATCACTGGTAATGTCACCCAACAAGTAGGAGTTAAGACTGAAAATGGTCAATTGCAAAACCAATCATTTGATACTGCAGAGCTGGGACTTGACTTGTCCCATAATATTAGAAGAAGTAAAAAGAAGAAAAGAAGACAAAATAAGATCAATTCTATAAGCTAAGTGTTTGAGGTAAGAAAACAAAAACATTAAGTGTGTTCACAGGAAAGTGGGTAGATTGAAGCTCTGAAGATGCGAGCTGGAGCCTGGGCTGATTTTGTGGAGGGCTATAAATGTCAGGATCAGTATTTTAGACCTTGTTCGATAAGTGGTGTGAGCAAGGACCCGATGAAAGCAGTGTTTTATCTGTCAGCGTGTACAGAATAAATTAGAAAGATAAAACACATGGCTTGGATGCCTTCTAGTACGCTGCTGTTGAAATGTAAGGTTGAAATAATAGAAACTGCAGTAGTGAAAACAGGCAAAAATAAATGGATTTTGTACGTACCACAAAGAAAATGTTTTTACGACTTAGTGGCAGATAATAGAAGGGAATGATAGAAATAAAAAAATCAAAGATGATCATATGATTCCTTAATTCTAACATTTTTAGCTTAAGAATACTTGTATTGATGGAAATTTTTAGACCTAAAAGTAGAGCTAATTTAGAAAGTGTATATTATATATCTTACATTTAAGGCCATGGCAGGGTTAAGCAAGTGAAAATATCCAAGAATACATTTGAAATGTAGAGAAGCAGCTGTAGAGATAGCTTAGGATGGTAGATGGAAATTTGGATAACATTTCCACTAAGTAATTTGCTGAAGCCACAGGAACAGCTAAGGTCTCTAAGATATACCCCATATTGTATATAGGAGTAACATGATTATATTTTACCATTAATAGATTTCTTTTTTCTCTACAAACATTTGAATTTGTAGATTCTTCAAATATTTTTTTAATTTAAAAAATTTAACTTAAATGTTATTAGCTTTAAATTATTATGTTCTTACTTGTATACTCACTTGTATAATATATGAACTAAAATACAAGATAGCTAACTTTACCACTCTATGATTCTAAAAATAAGAATATTTATTGCAGGGCTTTTAGCAAAACATCTGTCTATATCAGGAGTCAGCAAACTGTGGCCTGTGAGCCAAATCCAGCCACAGCTTGGTTTTGGTTTTCATTTTTATTTGGTTTTTAATAATTAAAGTTTTATTGGAACACAGCCACAGCTATCTCTTTACGTATTGCCTATGGCTACTTTTATGACAAGGCAAAGTTGAGTAGTTGTGACAAAGACCGTATGGCCCACAAAGGCAAAAATATTCACTGTCTAGCCCTTTACAGAACAAAATGTGCTGACCACTTATTTAACTGAAAAGCCATGTAATCAGTGATGTAGTCACAACCTCTAATGATAATGAATAGTTATTACCCAATAGGATCAGAAGATCCCTGGAGTTTATCTTGTCACCTGGGAAGAAGAAGTGTACAAATTCATTTCAGCAATAAAGGAACTAATTTAGAGTTAACAGAGCAGTGGACTTTAAAGATAGTAACAATAGTAAACTGTCTGCCTTTAGGATGAAATTGCAGCATTCTTTGAGGGGGAGCGTTAGGAATAAAATTTTGACTCTAAGAATTTAGCAGTAAAAATAAAAATTAAAAAAGGGTTAAAGGTGAAACCAGAAAATTTATGGGATATGGAAGACAAGAGATAAAAATATTTCAAACTTTGTGTTAATAGTTGTATTAGTTTTCTCAGGCTGCTATAACAAAATACCATAGACTAAGTGGCCTAAACAATAGAAATTTATTTCTCACAGTTCTAAAAGCTATGAAGTCCAAGTTCAAGGCACCAGCCAATTTGGTTCCTGAGTAAAGACTGCTTCCCTGCTTCTTAGCTTGCAGCCAACCATCTTCTCTTTATGCCCTTACATGGCAGAGAGAAAAAGCAAGAGAGGAGGAGGAGGAGGAGGAAGAAAGAGAGAGAGAGAGAAAGAGAGAGAGAGAGAGAGAGAAAAGCTCTCTGATCTCATAAGGTCACCAATGCCATCATGAGAACCCACCCTCAGGACCTCATCTAAATCTAATTATTTAATACCTCCTGAAGGCTACATTTTAAAATACCACCATCACATTAGGATTAGGACTTAAACATATGAATTTTAGGGAGATACAACTCAGTATATACAAATAGTGAAAATTTTATGTTGTTAAATACAATTTCTTAGTGTACAAAGCCATTTAAGTTTTTCTTAAGCTTTTCCAGAAAGCTGTGAAAACACGATAACTCTAGTCCCTCAATGCCCGTTCAAACTTACTGATCACTCAATATAATTTGTCCTTTAATGAAACAAATCTTTATTGAATGCATGCTACATGTTTCATGTTGCTGTCATGGTACTAAACCCAGCCTTCTGAGAAAATAAAGAATGTATAACGAATACTTTCAGTTAATTTATGGTGGTAGGAAATGTGCTATAAGTGTACGTGATTTGGGTTTCAAGGCATATTAATAATACCTTAGTTATATATATACACAATAATCACTAAAGAATTGGAAAAAAGAAAAAAAGAGGAATAAATTGATGTGCATAAAGAAGGGATATAGAAGAGAAATGACATTTAAATTTAGAATGGCTTACATGGAAAGGCAAGAAGTAAAATCTTTATGTATGGGAACAGCATATTGACCAGTTTGCCTTGCCTAGGATTCCTGTAAGTAAGTCAGAGGCAAGGGGCAAGGATGATTTTTTAAAATAGAAAATGAGAAGTAGTGAAGGGTTTAAACAAGGCTTTGGGTATTGAGAATGGTATATTCCAGGAAATTTTATCCAAAGGCATAAGAACTAAAAAGAGAGAGGAGAAAGAGCTTTTAAAGAAGGAATTGACAGGATTTGGCAACTTTAAAACTTGAATCATTCTTAAATCTCATATGGAAATTTTAAAGAGCCTTTGAAATTGGCATCTTTCCTATAATACTTTTAATAAAGAGAAATGCAAAGAATGTGAAATATGTTCCATTCTATTTAACTTTTCAGTGAATGGACGGCTTGTATTTGCTTCATACTATTCAAGTCACTAATAATTACAATTTTAATAAAACTGTAACTTCTACTGTCTTTTTCTCCCTGTTCACATTTCTATAGTTCAGAAGCTATTTAGAAGCCTGAATTATTTTTTGGTCGGTGACTGTATCATTGACCCAGCCATAATAGCTATAGATGGAGTTACCATTATATTTGCATTAGAAATAAAATATATGGCTCATAATAATGACAATTTTGGATGATTTGCTTATTTTTTTATTTCAAAATACTACAGGGGTACAATTTTGGTTACATGGATAGCTTCTGTAGTGCTTGAATCAGGGCTATAAGTGTGCCCATCACCCAGATAGTGTTAATTGTACCTGTTTGGTAGGTTTTTGCCCATCCCCTCTTCCTCCCTTCCACCAGCCTGATTTCCACTGAGTTTTACTTCCCTCTGTGCATGTGTGCCCATCAGTTAGTTCTAATTTAATAGCGAAGACGTGGTGTTTCTTTCTCCATTCTTTAGATACTTCACTTAGGATAATGGTCTCCAGTTCCATCCAAATTGTTACAAAAGGCATTAACTCATCCTTTTTTATGCTGAGTAGTATTCAATGGTATACATTTACCACATTTTGTTAATCCACTCATGAATTGATGGGCACTTGGGTTGATTCCACATCTTTGCAATTGTGCATTATGTTGCAATAAACATTCGAGTGCAGGTGTCTTTTTGATAAAATCACATCTTTTCCTTTCAGTAAATACCCAGTAGTGGTATTTCTGGATTGAATGATAGGTTTACTTTCATTTTTTTTGAGGAATACTGTTTTCCATAGAGATTATAGTAATTTTCAGTCCCATCAACAGTGTATAACTGTGCTCTCTCTGCATCCACACCAGCATCTATTGTTGTGGGGCTTTTTAATAAAAGCCATTCTAACAGGGATAAGGTGATATCTCATTGTGGTTTTAATTTGCATTTCACTGATGATTAGTGACATTGAGCATTTTTCAAATATTTATTGACCATTTGTGTATCTTCTTTTGAAAAGTTTCTGTTCATGTCTTTTGCCCACTTTTTAGTGAGGTGGTTTGTTTTTCTCTTGCTGATTTGCTTGAGTTTTTGCTACCCCAAATATGCCTGATCTTGTCTGATCCTGAATTTGCTTATTTTTTTCTATGTAGCTGTCCTAAGAAACAGTGTCATCACTGCCAAGTAAATGTGTATTTCACATAAATGATTTCAAATTTGCTCTTGGTCAATCTCCATGTTGATCTTCATACCATATCCCACCAGGTATACTTTTTGTAGGTTAGCTGGAACTAGACTTAATAATCCCCAAGATCAACCTTGTCTACCCTAATCCCCCAGCCCTTCTTCACTCTTGCCTGCCAAGGAACATCCATTGTAATGTAGACCTGTCACTAAGATCTGACATAATTAGGATACATTCTCAAATCTAGACCACAAAAAAGAAAAAAAATCTTCAGTAATATGCCTTGCATGGGAGGGGCCCACCTGGCCCTGGAAGTCCTCACCATGCATCACTTATTGATTAGAAAGATTATAAAAAATAAGTCTAAAAATGAAAAAAGAAAGTTCTAATTCTCCCCCTATCAAAATTTAATCAAAATGATTTTTGGAATGTGAAATATAATTATTTCACTACATTTTATGCTGTAATTTTTTTGTAGCAAGTATGCTTAAATCTTATGCTTAAATTAAGTGGTTTAATCTATGTTGCTTTAAACTCTGGCCCTCTTCATTGTTGTCCTTCTTTTTTTAAAGATTACATTTTAGAGACATTATTATGGTTGGCCCCATAATATCTGGGCCAGTTTATCTCAGCAGCACACATAAATCTGTTAATTTTCAGAGAGGGAGAGAGAAAGAGTTGTTTGATAGAAAGAGAAAGAATTGGAAAAAGCACTAGGTAGAAAAGCGAGAAGGAGCTTACTTTAAATAAATTTTATTTAGACATAATTTTTATGAACTTCTTTTGGCTGATATATTTATTAGTTACTACCCAAATTTTGTAATCTTCACATATGTAATCCATTATTTAAAACTTCTAAATTATTTCTATTTTAAAATATTTTTCTCCAATTTCTTATGAATATTGGCATCCGAGTAGATTTGGGGATTTTGATTTTGTTTTATGTCTTTCTGAGAGTCCTGTCATAAAATGCTTATTAGCATTTGCTATGTTTTAAGTAGTAGCTCATAAAATTAACTTGGCACCATGCTGTGTCTGTGATGGTTCATGGATTCTCCATGCATTGAAATGCAGTTAACCCTTCCCAGATCCTAACCAGGATCTTACTGACTTCAGTCGGAGCTTCTCCACTGGGAACTGATTATTATTTCCTAGTAAATTCTTATACTAGGATTTCCACGTATACTATGAGCATCAGTGAGACTGGGGATCCTTGGTAACTGTTTAGAATCAATAAAAAAGAAAAATGTGTTTTCTTTCCATTGTGCCAGGGTTACATTCTCAAATCATAATAAGGATGTGTAATTTGGCAAACTTGTCAGTGAAAATTTCTTCCAGATCATTATATCCACCTAGTAAACAACTAGAGCTCTCTTGCATTATTTATAGGTCTGGTCTTATTTCTAAGCACAATTAGGTCTCTTGGTAACTCACATTATTCTTTTCCTTTTTCCTTTCTATATGATTCACTCTATTACCATTTTTTCATAAAAGTATAGGAAAAATGACTCATCTAATCACTCAATCAGATGAACATATTCTATCTCTAATGCTACCCAGACACTAGTGCAGTGGGATAAACCATGTTAATATCGCTCAATTTAATAAATAAGGTCTCAAAGCTCCTTGAACTCTTTGCTACACATAATCCAACAGCTTTCACTGCATTAAGGCATTGATCCTATTCTGTTTCCCGTAATGAACTTCTGTGTGCACATTTTGGATCCAGCAATTTATTTCACTCTGATTATTCAAACAAAATGAGAACACGACCTTACATGCTGAAGGATAATCCACTAACCAATAGAACTCCCTCTTTCTGTGCAACCTGAATAATAAGGGACTTTCATCCCTCTTAAGGAAATGAAAACGAGCAATTATATGCAGAATTCCATTAGATTTGCCTCAGAGCTGCATCCATAGCCTTCCATTATAAACTCATATATGCATAACACATATATCCATGTCCTTTTAGCTCAACCAGTGTTATCTATCCCCTTTCATTCCATAAACCTTTATTATTTGTCTCTTTAAAACATACTAACATTAAGACATTCCAGCTTAAAACTCAACTTACATTAAAACATTCTATTAATAGTTGATCAACTAATATTAGTTGATTCTACTAATTCTACTTATTAATCTTTTTTATTTAAATTTATAGGGAGTTTCAAAGACCCACAAAAGCAGAGAGACTAATATAATGAGTAGTAGTAATGTAGTCATCACTGACTCAGCTTCAACAGTTTTTACTGTGTTGCTATTCTTGTTCATCTGTCACTCCCCGTTGATGTGATAATTTTGCTGGAGCAAATAATTTTGCTGGAGTATTTTAAAGCAACTCCCAGATAAGATATATATCATACATACATATTTGATTATTTTTAACATAACATCAGTATTATTATCACACTAAGTAAAATTAATAATTCTTTCATATTGTCTAATATTCTGACCATTTTTAATTTTCCTCTATTTCTCAAAAATGTCTATGTACAGTTAGTTTGTTCAAATTAGGGTTCAAAAAATTCTGCACATTGCATTCAGTTAGTGTATTTCTTAGGGCACTTTTAATCTAACAGCAGTTCTAGCTCCCTTTTCACAGTATTTTTTTGTTGAAGAAACTGTCTTTCTTATTTATCTTTATAGCATTTCCTCAGTATTGACGGGTTAAGCTTGTTTAACTTGATTCATATGTAACCCACAATTTAGTCATATCAACTTCTCCTAGGCTTTCAGCCTGCTAGGAACAGCCTGTCTTACATCACTTAAATAAAAATTGTTGTGCCTTAAATAAAATAAAATTATAAATGAAATAAATGGATATAATCAATGTAGAGTTAAATATGAAATTTTACTTTAAAATTATTTTGATTTTTGCTGATCTCACTAAGAAGGTTTCATGGTGAATTATTCATAGGGCAACATGATTTTTGGCCCGTCTTGCTAACATGGGCTTAGCTCAAAGGAGAACTTGCATGATCATTAGATACAAAACGTACATGCTTCACCTGTAAATACAGATACAATCGTCTGGGTATATATAGCTTTCCCATGTGCTATAAAACTATGCTTAGTGTGATCCATCATTTCTACAGTTAAAACCACCCTGTTTTCGGTGTCTTAGAAATGACTTTTAAGATTTATAAAGTTGAGAGAACAGATGGTTTCCTTTCCAAACATTTATATTTTCCTCACCCTAATAGCAGGAAGTTCATTTCAAGATTGCATTTCTGTGTTTGAATTGTTGTGTTTCCTCTAACTCAGAATGCAAACAAGTAGAGAAGAATGATAAATTTTCAATATATTGTACAATTGGTAGTGTTGCTACTTGTTTGGATAACATTGTATGAGTAATTATTCCCAAAAGTACACTGTCTAAAAATCTCAGATAAAGGGAGTGGTGTGCTGAGTGGGGTTCTAAGAATAGTTAGGGGGAATTTTACACCTTTATTTTCTTTTCAACTAGCTGAACCACGTAAGAGGTTATGTAGTGCATATATATAGGGAAAAGGGATTATGGTTTATGTGAATAGTATAGATCTGCACAATATAAATTAACTTGTTTCTAGAATTATGTTGGTAGTAGAGTTATTTTATTTTTTATTTACTTATTTATTTTTTGGTGTCATTTAAGGGGATGATAGTTGGAACAATTCGGAAATAAAATTTGTAAGAAAGACCTTTAATGGAGAACCTAAAGCAATTTCACTCAATTTCTCAAAACATTTATATTCAAATTTCTGGTTCAGGAAACTAATTTGGGAGTGTAGGTAAAAGTAGTCTTATTTAAAAGAATCCAGATTTGATTTTATAACTTTTAATGTTCTTTTAGTTATAAACAGTACAGCCCTCTTCACAGCTTAGGGTTCTAATATGTTCAAATTTCTTACTTTCCAAATAAATTACTCTCAAGGTTTCTATGTATTTTGATTAGTGAAAAAGTCTAGTGTCTTCCTCTTTATCAGTCCTTCCTATGAGCATCTTTGGGGCAACTTTGCCCAAGAACCATCAGCAATTGCTAAGTTTAAAAGCATTTAAGGGGTCAATCCCATTTCCAAATGGCAGGTGTAGAAAGAACTGCAAAATCACATCAGCTCATTAGTATCCTGCATCATGGGAATTCCTCGTATACCGTGCTACAAATGATGCTCTTCCAAACTATATGAATGCTCTTTTTTTAATCTATTCCCTAGACAAGTCCTTATCATGCCTTCTCCTTGAACTCCAAGTTTGGAGCTCTTTTAATTCGTACCCACATGCTCATCCATTACTTCCAAAGCTTCTCATGGTGCCAGGGTGACTAGGTATGAAAGGACTTTCTGTCTTAGCCACAGGTGTCTGCTAGTACCTTCCCTGTGCCTTGAATACTCAAGCTAGTGGGTCTCAAACTTGAATGTGCATAAGGATCACCTGAACAGCTTGAAAAACATGCATATTCCTCGCATAACAGAGATCTCATACTGGAACTCTGCATCGGTCCAGTAATCTTCAAGTTCAATAGCATTCCAGGTGTTTCTGATGCTACTAAAAATGCATTATCTACTAGAGCAGTGGTTCTCGTACAGCCTGCATATTTGAATCATCAGAGAGCTTAAAAAAGACACTAATGTGCAGGACCCTAACCTCAACCAAGGAAATAAGAACATTTGAGTTTAGCAAGGGCATAGGTATGTTCCAAAAGCTATCCAGGCGATTATGGTCTGCAATCAGACATGAGAACCACTCCCTTAAACTGTTACAATAAACACAGAGCTCCAAACAACTCCTGCAAGTGGTAAAATTCTCTTTGGGTCATTTAATGTTATTTTCTGTCCTTTAATCCTCAACAAAGCCACCGTTGTCCACCCTACCAGGTTTTCATATTTTTAAAATTCAGGGGCCCCTGCTTTTTTCATACAAACTGGCACTTTCAAAGTTGTGTGTACTAAATGAAAAAAACATATAGCTAAGAAAAAGAGAAGTACTTCTCACATTGAACAATTAAGACAAACCTTTTATGTAACTCTTCCTGAAGCTGTTGTGTCAAGTTGCATGCAACTATGCAGACAAAGTCTTCCCTTTCTGAAATTATTAGTTATGTCCTTTTACACACCCCATTACACAGCCCGGTGCTGCTGGGCATTAGGTTTTAGTACAGAGATCCAGGGAGTGTTGTCTAACCTGGGGCCCTCTGTGCCCTCACAGTCACCTAAGGTAAAAATTGTCAGGTTCCTTCAGCTTGATTTCGTGATGATAGAATCCTGAGCAGGGCAGAGATCAGCAGCTGTTTCAGCCCAGACACTAAACTTGAAAAAGCCATGTAAGGCAATCTGAGTGAGGCCATTTAAGGTAACTCAATGAAGACTTAACTTTAGAATTAAAGTTTAAATGTTTCATCTGCTTCCTCAATTAATAAATGACTTATTTTTAAAACTAATGGGGGAAAATGGCAGAAGGAAAAAAGGGACTTTAAACCTACTTGCTCTTTTTTCTTTAAGACCTGTCACCTTAAAGCAATTTTTCTATGTTTAATAAGTAATAAAATTATTTATTGTTTTAAATGATTTGGTAGAACAATATCTTGGGAGAAATAATAGATATGAATTGAAATTATTTGGTTGTATTTTTAGAGTCCATGTGTGATTAAGTAAATGTTAATTATAATATAATAAGTTAAGATGATTAAATATTTTCTTTTTTATTTTTAAATTCAAGGTTAATGTTTATGCATGTGAAGAACTTGTAGACAGAGGGGGTAAAGGACTTAGACACTACCCGATCCATTAACCATTCCAAAGCCATCACAATAAACTTCCAGTGTAATAATAATAACCAAAAAAACATGCTTACTGTGCCAAGGCAGTTTCAAGACAAGTTCCACAAACACTCCTCCCTACCCTAAACTAACAACCTATTTACTGCCCCAAGACCCTTCTATATAGAAATTCTAGAGTGTCCAATGACACAAAACAACATTAGAGGTATCTGATGTCTCCCAGTGCCTCTATGAATATCCTGTGACCAATATAAACTGTTATCAGAACCATGTATGATTTATTTTTCTCCTTAAAACTTTATTTCTAGGTATATCCCACATGTGGCATGAATTGAAATCCTTGATACATATAAAAAGCTTACTAACAGCTAAGAGTGCATGTATGTCCATATGTGCACTTTTCCTTGCCACAAAACCACTGAAGATTATATTATTAAACAACTTGCAAGACCAATTTAATATCTACTGTGATTATTAGAAACATTCCTATCGGATTTCTACTGTAAATAAGGGATTAGAAGAGGATCTCTCTGACTGCCTGAGCAAATGCTAGGTAAACTTCTAAGTTATAGCGTATTTAGACCTTTGGATTTGTTATAAACAGCCTTATGCTTTTTTTTTAGCCATTACTTGTCGCAAGCAAGATGGAGGCCAGGCTGGCATCCATGAGTGCCTCCAGTACGCAGGCCCCGTGCCAGCGCTTACCCAAGCCTGCCAGATCCCCTGCCAAGATGACTGTCAGTTAACCAGCTGGTCCAAGTTTTCTTCATGCAATGGCGACTGTGGTGCAGTTAGGACCAGAAAGCGCACTATTGTTGGTAAGAATAATTGGTATGCCAAAGCCAACACAAGTCAGACCAAGAGAGTTCTGATAATGTATTCAAAAAATACAGGGATATGCCTTATTGTTGCTATACTTTATACCTAATATGTCAATGGATTCGGATGTGTATGTCAACATAAGTTGGCAGTGATAAAAGCATCATGTACTTTTAGTAGAAAGAAAAAGCGGCCTTGAGGATTCAATTCAAACCCCTATACAATACAAGGTAGATTATTTTGGTTTAAACATGTTCTTTTAATGGACTGTGTACAGACTGTAAAGCACTTGGAGCAAAGATTTGGGGGAACAAGAGAAAAAGTTGCCACTTCATTTACTTAACCCATTCTCACTATCAGAGCCTCAGATTATCCTTCATCTCCTAGAAGGAGGAATACAACATTAATTCTGTATCTGGAAACTGTGTTTTAAAAGGCAATCAGTGACGAGAAGCAGGGATATGAGCAAGAGCAGGAACCATCATTTTGAACTAAAACTTGTTTCATTCAAAAATATTGTCAGTGCAAAAGAAACCTAAAAATATCAGTGCTAGTAGACTATTGAGAATTTAAGTTATAAAATGAACCACCTGTATAATAAAGACTATTGAAAACTATACAATGCAGCTTATGAAAGTTAGAGGTAAGTATCCATAATTAATTATATGCAATGTAATTAAAGAGTATATAACATGTAATATTATATATGACACATAATATAATAAATATAATATAATACAAATATATATGATATAATTATAATAATTAAATGTATATTTTTCAAGCACATTTACAATTACTATACAGAGGAGGATTTTTTTTTTTTTTTTTTGAGACAGAGTCTCACTCTGTTGCCCGGGCTGTAGAGTGCCGTGGCATCAGCCTAGCTCACAGCAACCTCAAACTCCTGGGCTCAAGCAATCCTTCTGCCTCAGCCTCCCGAGTAGCTGGGAC
>CAUYRT010017256.1:0-14765 GCA_963574885.1 Lepilemur ruficaudatus | reverse complement strand
CATTTCCCTGATGATTAGAGATGTTGAGCATTTTTTCATATGTTTCTTGGCCATTCTTCTGTCTTCTTTTGAAAAGTTTCTGTTCATGTCCTTTGCCCACTTTTTGATAGGGTTGTTTGATTTTTTCTTGCTGATTTTCCTGAGTTTTAAATAGATTCTAGTTATCAGCTCCTTATCGGATGTGTAGCATGCAAAAATTTTCTCCCATTCTGTTGGTTGTCTGTTTGCTCTTGTGACAGTTTCTTTTTAATTAAAAACTTGTAGATAAGATCTTGCTCTTCTTCCCACACTGTCAGTTACAAGTGATATAATAGGGCAGTATAGTTATGGTTATAAGCATGGACTTTGGAGTCCTGCTTGGGTTCAAATCCTGGCTCTGCTGATCTCTAGTTATATGACGTGGATAAGTCAATTACGCAACTGATTATAGCTCTGATCTCATAGGGTTGATATGATGTGAGAATTAAATGAAATAATATTTTAAAGTGCTTAGAGCAATGTTTGACAAATAGTAAACTATATAATTTTTTGGTAAGTTAAAAAAAAAAGTGTGTACCTCATTTTACTGTCCTTGTCAGCATCTTGACAGCATCTTGTCCTTGTCAGCATCTTCAGTTGCAGTTAAGTCAGAATCTTGGCCGGGCGCGGTGGCTCATGCCTGTAATCCTAGCACTCTGGGAGGCCGAGGCGGGTGGATAGCTCAAGGTCAGGAGTTCGAAACCAGCCTGAGCAAGAGCAAGACTCCGTGTGTACTAAAAATAGAAAGAAATTAATTGGCCAACTAAAAAAAAAAAAAAAAAAAAATATATATATATATATATATATAAAAATTAGCCGGGCATGGTGGCGCATGCCTGTAGTCCCAGCTACTTGGGAGGCTGAGGCAGAAGGATTGCCTGAGCCCAGGAGTCTGAGGTTGCTGTGAGCTAGGCTGATGCCATGGCACTCTAGCCCGGGCAACACAGTGAGACTCTGTCTCAAAAAAATAAAAAAAAAAAAAAGGAAGTCAGAATCTTTATCAAAGACGCCTTCAAGTAGGGGTAAAGATAAAGGGAGAGTGCAAACCAGTGGCCCCACTACACTTGCCGTAGTATTGGTGGAGTGATTCACAGGCTGATTGTTCTCATATGAATCCCAGCTCTCTGTACCATCTTGGTGAACCTATCTCATTCTCTCCACTGGGAAATTTCTCTGAGTTTGCTCAGTATTAATAGTAGGATCCCACAAAACTTGAGATAGAGGCAATCACCTCAACTTGCTGCCCTTTGAGAAGAGCCCCTGGAACAGAAACAGCAGTACATACGACCATGACTAGTCAGTAGATAAGCTGTTCTATTATAAATCGTTAGAGTTAACTCTTTCTACTCACATTATGCTTAATAGAATCTTCAACCAGTCCTTATTTCGTAGGCTACTTATTCCAAACTAATTAACTAGCTCTACTCATTGAAGCTCAAATCTATATGCAAACTATGAATATATTTGTAAACGGGGATAATGAGGGTGGGCTGTCTTTCCAATTACAGTATTTTGGACTTACAGGAAAATGAGAAACAATTTAATACAATTCAGCATCCATTTTCCAGGATTCATTTTGATACCACACCTGAAAGTGAAACAGAACATCCCTCAGATGTAGGGATATTTTTCTCTCCCATTTTTCCCTCTCCAGTATTGTCATTAGTTTCCACCAACTAGTTCTGGAGTTCATGCTCAGGGAGACCACAAAGAGTAAAATTAAATGGAAACTCAGGCAACTGTGTGCAACAGTACAAACGGGATAATGAATCCTTAGGGCCATGACACAATTGTCTGCTTTCATAGAAGATTTCATAACTGTCTATGCTTGTGAAGAAGATTTAGTAACATAAAGTACTAATGCAAAACGAAGTGCATGCTGGAGCCAATCCAGGCAAAATGTCTCCAAGTACAACTCTCCTGAAAGACTCAAAATCAGCATGTGCTATATCTATCTCATAATGTTCCCTTTTTAACACTTTTTGTGCAGTGTATTTGTTCATTTATTCAACAAATATTTATTTAGCATCCACTCCTGTTATACACTGCTCTAGGGACTGGAGAAACTGTGAAGAACAAGGCATGGAGCTTCCATTCTAATGAATGAAAATAAATACATAATTTTGTAATGTATTTTTTGATAGTGATTTGTGATTCAAAGATAAATATATCAAGGTAAGGGGCAATTTTAAATATGATAATCAAAGAAGGCTTCTCTGAGGAGAGGAAATTTAAACAGAGGCTTGAATAAAGTGAAAGAGGGAGCCAAGTGAGGAGGGTGCAGGTGGGAAAAACAGCAGGTACAAAGGCTAGTGGTTGATGTGATTGAAGACCAGCAAGGAAGGGAATGTGGTCAGTGGATGAGTGTGTGTGGGGTGTCAGGGAAGGAGGTTGCCTAAGTGGCCAGGGGTTAGATCACGTTGGGATTGGTTGGCTGTGACTTTATTCTCTGTGTGAATGGAAGCTGTTGGAAGGTTCTGAGAAAGGGAATAAAATAAGATGATTTATTATTTTAACAACTCATTGGCTGCTATGTGAAGAATGGAAGGCAGAAAGGCGAGGGTGGAAGCAGAGATACCAGATGGGGACTACCGCACAGTTTGTACAGTGACATCAGCTCAGCAGAGGGACAAAGGAATAGAAGGTGTGTGTATACAGTCCTTCCTTGGTGTTCTATTTGGAGTAGGCCTTAAGAACCCTTACCTATGCAGATTAAGCTTTTATATAGATCTCTATTGGTACTTTACCTCTAACTGGATATATTGTTTTAAGTGGAAAAAGATAGGAAACTAAATGAATTCCCATAAACAGAGAAACGGCTGATTAAATTCTGGAAAATCCTTACTATGGATTATTATACAATCATTAAAAGGAATGAGATAAGTTAGTGCTGGGAAGGATGTGCAGGATATACTCTTAAGTGAGAAAAAGTTTATATATGTATGTATATAGCCTCATTTTTGAAAATCAAAGAAAATTCCAGCTTCTATGTTAGTGTGTGTGTATACATATATATATCAAGTGATGTATATTCACATAAATAATATATAGGAATACATGAGCATTGAGAAGGGTATAACATTATGTACACAGATTAACAGATTGCTAACATTGGTTATTTGGTTGAGAGCGGATGGATATTAAGTACTTAAGTAGCATCTTTGAACTTTGTTGGCAGAAATGCTGCCAGTGAGGAGGACACATCCTGGTACAAACCTGGTGGAATAAGCCTAAATGTGGGACAGAGAAGAGGATTTAGAATTGTACAAGAATTAGTCTCTTAGCCACAGTAATTAAGGGTTATTATCAGTTCCTTAGAGAGGAAGAACTGGAGTTGAATACCAAATCCCACTGTGTGTCTTTTATATGTAGTTTTATATAAGTATGTATGATAAAGTATATGAAATTTTCAGTTGAAAAATGTATCAGATACCAACTGATAGAAGAAAACATTTAATTCATAGTCCTTTGAATCTTTAATACATGTATGATGTAAATGTATTTCTGAGTATATTAAAGAGTGAAAGGAGTAGGCACTGACTTGGAATGATGTGTGTTTTCAACCATTCTGAATGATCAAATAGAAAAAGATGTACAGGCTGTAAAAGAGACTTAATCCATTTAGTTTGGGGGCTACTCAGGAGAGAGGTGTGGCCACAGTAGGCTCAGGTTTCTTAAGCCAACATGGTATACCTTATCTTGGGAGAACATTTTTCCCCATATATTTTTGTCCTTCAGCCAACACATTTCCTATGAAATCTGTGTTTAAGCAAGAACATTTGGTCTCTATAGTAACATTTGGTAATTAAAGCAATGCCTGTCTCTGAACCTCCGTCACTGTTGACGATGACTGTACTCAAAGGAGGAGCAGTGGTTTCTTCACCTCCTGAACTCTATCATGTGACCATCATCCAGAGACTTCTCATTCTGGCTACTATGGCTTGGCCTACATAGTTCCCTGCGTTGAACATTTGGCAGGTTAGCTCACTAGTGACCTACAGTCCGTTCAACATGCTCTGCTGATCATTGAGCCACATTTCTTCATTTGCTTCAATTCTTAAAATTATATGTGAGTAGTTTCTCATGGGAAATGGGGGAAAAAGAAGAGTTTTTATTTGTTTCTTTTTTTTTTTACCTTTTGGAAAGGCTGTTCATTCAGTTTTTTAAAAATTGCCAGAAAACTCCATTGTTTACAAATTTTTCCATTGTGTCCTGTTTGTTTGCCAAGAAAAATCTTGCACCATACCAACTTGTGTTAGTAAAACAAATGGCTCCTTTCACAATACAGCTCAGTGTATTTGTATATTTACATGAGTTTTCCAGCACTGCTTTGAGAAGAAAGATTCAGCTGCATTTGCACATGTTTTATTTTCCCTTGTGTGTAAGCTTTGACCCCCCAAGCTAGCTCCCAATGAACCCACAGGCCATGGATTAGTTGTAGGCATTTTTCTAAGCCTTCAGTTGGATAGAGTTTTGCTGGATTCCTTGAAACACAGGGTGTTTTCAGGGAGTTTAAGCTAGTTTGAATATCTGGGTGAATTATGGGTGAATAATGACTTGGACTATGCCTCGGGGATCACACGTTGCTAGGAAGACCTGAAGGTTACTGACACTTAGTTGGCCATTATCTCATTTGTGTAGCCTAACAAATAGCAACTCGTGCCAGACTCACAAACATGGTGCCAGGCTATTCAGCGTGTCTGGACTGGAGGCAGAACTTGTGCTGTCCACAAGGCCTTCTATGCTTCATTGATCATATTTTCTAACAATTTTATGGTTGTTCAATAAATAGTGTGAAAAAATGTTTTCAGAAGTTTCAAATAATTTAAAATTTATGCGGTGTATTTTTCTGAGGAGTTGAAATACATTGTCAATAGCCTCACACTTAACTTTTTATACCTAACCACTTGTTAGTTGGGTTAACTTGGACAAATGACTTCTCTTCTCTGACTTTACTCTCTGTAAAATGAGAGTAATAATATCAATTTCATAAATATATTGTGAGGACCTAATGGAATAACATAATAAAATGTCTAGGACAGCATCAGACACATAGTAGGGCCTTCTATAAATAAGGAGCTGCTACTGTCATTACTGGAGTTACGATTGGTTTTGGCTAGGATGATGTTGGTTATTTCTATGGATGCAAGGAATAGGTGAGTGACTCTGGATAAGAGTGAAAGAGCTCATAGGTGGATTGTTAGTCTGGTCCTTGATACACCAAGGAGGCCTCTGGAAATGAAATTGAGAGGCTATGGAATTGTGCCTTGACTCTTCTTCATCTTCCAATGACCAGGGTATTTCATTCATAGCAAGGAGAATTTGGCTATCTTCTGTGATATATTCTAACTTTGAACTGAAACCAATCTTGAAGAAGTTTGGAGAATCTCAGTTCTGCACTGGGAAATAAAACATTATGCATTCAAGGACACTACTCAGCATGTCGATGTCAATGGAGCAGAGCATGACCACATCTTACCACACTGGTGCCAAGGAAAGTCCATCACAAATTACCTAAGCCTTAAGGTGAAATTTTTAACCTAAGCCGAAAATGTTGCCAGTGTTTTGGCTAGTGTAGAAGACCTGTGGTTCTTTCTCTGTGTTGTTGTCATTGAAGGAAAAAGTAGCATAAGAAACCCCAAGAGGCATTTTAAGTCAGCTGAGCTTCCCTTTATGTCCAGTTTTCTACATGCCCAGTTTGGCAATAGAGAAATCAGCAATGGGGAAATAGGCAGGGCAATTCTTAACTCTTTGCCACTTGGGAGAAAAGTTAAAGACACTCACTAGTGATTTTGAAAAATCACCCTGTCATGTCATGTACAGGATTCTGGAATAGAATAGTTCCGTGAATAAAGAGGTGGTTTTCTGTGTGCCAACTTCATAGCACATTGTAATAAATCATCCAAAACCATGGTGGAGTATTAACTGCTCATGTGGCAAAGAGAGCAATTTTCCTTTACTGCTTAATCCCATGGTGGATTTTCTTCCAGAGGTGTGCAAGACACTGCTCTCTAGTCATCAGAGAGCTGGTCTAGATTACAAGTGTCAGTTGATGGTGTCGCTGCTTATCTGTCAATGGTACAAAATACTAGGATATCAGCTTTCAGGATGCAAATCATGAATACTTCCATGTGTGGGAAATTTTCAAGGCATAGTCCCCAACAGATAAATATAAACTCATAATAAAATTCCTTCAAGTTAGTTTTAATATTTAGGAAATTGGGGACTAAAACTGTATCAGAGTATCTCAGTCATAGCATATATATATTTGCCTCCAATATAAAATAAATCCATCTGTTAGTGACACCAATGTTCCTTTCAAAAAACAACTCTCAGAGCTCTTCAATCCTACATCATGATTCTACAAGTAGTGGTTTTGTTACTTGTGAATTTATTAATTTATAGTTAATTAATAGGAATAGTAATAATCTATACACACCTTTAGCAAAACAAAGGACTTAACGTGAATTTTATTTCCTCAATTCTGTCTCCCTCTCATTCTCTTTCCCTTTAGTTTTTCTTTATTTGATTTTTTTTCTTATGTGTCTTAAAGTTATTGTATCTTGTTGTATTATAAGTTTCTTTTGAAGATGCTTTAAATCCTTTCTGGAATAAGTCATACTACAAACGAATACAAAATAAATATTCATTTGTATAATTGGACCACCCAGTTGAAATATGCTGTAGTTTTTCTCCTTGAAAGGGGAATAGCATTGTTGTTATTTCATCATTCCCCTTCCTTTCTTTGAAACCATTATCCCGTGGCTTTGAAAATTCGCATAGAGGAACAAATAGTCCATTTGCTTCTAGAATTGCCAGCAAACACAAGGAAATTGTATCAAAGGTAGCTTGTGTACAAAGAGCCAAAATATAACTTTTTCTTCTGACTCTCCTGAAACCTATACCTTGAGGCCTAGGTCATATTTTACATGGTATCATGGTATTATATTGGTCAGGGAATTGGTTGTGGGCAAGTTTTTCATCCTGTTGTGAATGATGCCTTACCTCATTATGTCAGACAGGGAGCAAGCCCTTGCCAGAATATGGAATGGGTCTCAAAATACTGAAAAAATACACCAACTCGGCAGATTTCAGTAAATGGCAAAAATTGTAATGTGGTTTCCCTTTATTAACTAGTTTAACATTAACTTAAATTCAATAAGAGAAAAGGAAAAAATGATTTAAGCACCAGACAGTGGGGTTGTAGAATAAAAATGGAAATTGCAGAGGCGTCTCTCTTAGTTCATCTGCCAAACACCTGTAGAGCTGTGTTTCAATTAAGTGTCTGAGTCAGGTAAGAGCTGGCTTGTTTCTGACAATGGTCTTTCAGATGGGACACAACTGAGGAGGCGAAATGCACAAGAGGCTAATGTTCATTTCCTATGAAAGGAACTGAGGATGTCAAAGTAAATTGGAAAGGATAGAATCTGGGCAGGCATCTGGGGCTTTGGCTTACACTTCAGGAAAATGTTGTGTCTAGTGATTGCCCACAATTATGAAAAGCAGAGGAAATGGGGCCCCACTTGACAACAATTGAATTTCAATAAATTTTACTGTTGAACCAACATTAGGAGGTGGGTTTTCTTTTAAAAAGTTCGTAATAAAAGTCAAGTATTTACTGAATTCATTATTCTACAGACATCTGCATTTGAAAAATACTTAAAATTCTTCTCATATCAATGGATTTAAATGTTATTCACTAGTAATTCTTTGGATCTTTGAAGCTTTCAGCTAAAGTTTTGGCCTATGACTCAGTGTTACCTTGTTATTGACTATCTGTTGTCATCTTTCTTGTCAGGAAGCTCTTTATCTACTGAAACAATTTGTTAAGACATACTATGCATTCCTCTCAAAAGAGAAATTGTTTTAGTGTGCCTTGTTTCAACCAAACTCATTTATTTACATTCATTGTAGCATTTTTATTGAATCATCATAAGAGAGGGGATAATTATCTAGTGCTAATGATGAAATAAAATGAAGAACTGAGACATGCATTTGTTTTGGATTTTCTTATATTTCTCTCCAGATGAAATCTACCCTTTATTAACATTTCTGCACAATGATAAATGTTATAACAATTTTGAAACTATACTGCAGGTATTAGTTTTAGAAATTCTCAAACTGTAAGGAAATAGTTTATTCTTTCTGGATTTGGGAGGTTATTTTTGATAAGTATTTACCAGAAAAGTCTTAAGAAATTCTCTAATTCTGAGCTAGTTCACACATTTACTTAGCAATTGCTTAGGGATAAAAATAAAGATTTTTTTTTCTCTTCTAGAGCAGTCTCTAGACCCAATTGCATGCTTTTGAAATATCAGCAAAGTCAGATTGCAGGGAAATCAAAATATTTATGAAGCCATTTTTATCAGTGAGACTGGTGATTAATAATATATATTACTTTCTGGTTGTACTAACTCACCTGTGTGTGAAGTTGGTACAGCAATCAAACAATTTCAATAGTTTTGCTCTACATGGGGAGGTTTAAATTTGTCTTGTTGCTTTAATGATAAATGTAGTCTGGTGTTGCTGGCACAAAGATCTATTCTTTTCATCACCCTGACTTCCTCAATGAGGATGGAAAAGGGTTTTAAACACAGAAGTGTTTTATGGAACAGACTTTTATGCCTTAGAATGATCCATATGTTCACTAGCACTCCCCACCAAGGTTGCAAAGCAATGGTGCTTGAAAAAGAGACTTTTTTAAAAAAAGCAATAATGTCTCTTTTCATATTTTGCTTTTGTATCATCCATGTCAGAGCATTTCTTTTGGTCTGTTTAAATCTCAAGTTATTGAAATATTGAAATCTCCATGAGTTCTATAGAAGATGGAAGTATCAAAATAAAACTGTTGTAATTTGGGGTTATGATATTTATATCACTCCATGAATATTGCTTTTACTGTATATTTAAACAATGTGTTAAGGATGAGTGAACTGACCTACACAGTGTCAACTTGACACAAACCAGAGACAGACAGAACGAGGGGCCCAGACATTATATCTTCCACTAGAATATTGTACCATTTGCAAAAACACTGAATATTTCACTATTCACACAGTAAATTACCAGTGGTGAACTCTGAGACAGAAATGATTTAGAGATGTTGTATAGAGGTATTACTAAAACTTAATGTAAAGACCCAAGTCTTACACATTCAGGAATTCCACCTTTGATGTTAAGATCAGAATGAAGAAAACCACGGGAGAATGTAGCAAGATTTAAAAACTGTCTTAAAGTACCTATGAGGGTGAAATATTTGATGGTTATGTCATGCCAATTCCCTACAAGGATTAACATTTTTCTTCTGAAAACTACTCCTTATAATGCAATAACAATGAAAACCCAACTCTAACAAGTGCATCTCTACACATGTGGCTAGGGTACTGTCTTTGAATCATTAAAAAAAAAACCAAAACCAAAACAAAACAAAAACCCAACTTTAAAAATGGGCAAAATTGTTTGTTAAAAAATATAGTTCTCAATCAACTCTCTCCTCAAATCACTTTAATTGTAACTCATGTTTGAAATGATCAGCTGGATCCTTTCTTCTGCTAGATGTAGAAACTTGCTAGGCCTCTCATCATTTCTCAATAGATTTCTCAAAAGCATTTGACAAAGTCCAACACACCTTTAAGAAAAAAACTCTTAACAAAATAGGCATACACAGCTCATACCTTAAAATTATCAAGTCCATTTATGACAAACCCATGGCCAATATCGTACTGAATGGGGAAAAATTAAAACCATTCCCACTTCGAACCAGAACTAGACAAGGATGCCCACTGTCTCCACTTCTATTCAGCATAGTGCTCGAAGTCCTAGCTATAGCAATCAGGCAAGAGAGAGTTATTAAGGGCATCCAAGTGGGGGCAGATGAGATCAAACTCTCGCTCTTTGCTGATGATATGATATTATATCTAGAAAACCCTATGGATTCTTCGAAGAGACTCCTAGATTTGATAAATTAATTTGGTAAAGTCTCAGGTTATAAAATCAATATACACAAATCAGAGGCATTCATACATGCCAAAAACATTCAAGCTGAAACTCAAATCAGGATTTACATGTTCCATATTCAAAAACCTATACTGTGAGAATGGTCTGTCTGTTTCTCTCCAATCTTTTAATTCAACTTCCTTTTTAACAGTAACATTTGAATTCTCTACTTTGACAGATCTTCTATATTTAATTTTTCTGCATAAATTCATTTGGTATGAAATTGAACACAAAACCAGAACTTCTTACCATGTGTTTTTGCTGAAATTTTTCTCTCATTAAATGTTTGAGGACATGGTAATTTGGTAAAGTTCTCAGATGAATCATGGCTACGAAAGTATATCAATACCTCATTTTTTCCAAGAAAGCACTTATTTGGGAGATGGTAGTAATTTCAAAATTAATGGTGCTTGAGGTACTCATAGCCTTTTTCAGTATAAAACTATACTTCCTTGGGCTTGGTTTTGAAATGGGTTTGCAAGCCCCCCTGGGGCTTCAAGTCTGATCCTCTGTCAGAATCTACCCTTGGTGTCAGGGCAACTGTTGTGTTGTCTTTGCTATATTGCAGTTTCTGTGAAAATGACACAGTGCTTTTAGATATGATAGTTTGATGAATGAATTTCTTTATAAGGTTGACTTCTGTGGCAATTTTTGAAAGAAACTATTCTAAGATAAATAATAATCTGGGACACTGGTATGTCAAATATGTCAAATAATAGAGTAATGTAATGATTAACTCCTAAAAGAATGACGTTGTTAGAGAAAATTTATACTTTGCATGTATAAATATACAAGTGGGTTTGATGAAAAAACACTCAGGCATTAATCCATCACCACTAAAGATTGTGGTCTAGTAGGAAATAGGGATTCAGGTTGTTATAATTATCTTGGCCATATTCATGTAGATTAGTCCAACCCAAAATGAAACTTTAAGATGGATTCCTTTGATATCCAAAGGTGGTTCTTTTAGACCACCTTTATCCAAACTCATTTAGGGTTTATGTACAGGGAATAAGCATGATTCTTAATTTTAATCCAAGCCAGACAAAAATTTAGAAGCTTATGTATGTTTCATAAGAATTGTTTCTAATCTGATGTAGTGTTATCAAATTTTTCATTATAAATAATTTTGGCATTGTCTGCCTATCTGGCTCTTTTTCACACTCCAGGTCCCCTCTCTCCACATTAGATGGATTTTATAAAGAAAAAGAAATATTTTCTGAAGGATCATTACAATTTCTGAACTAGTAACTGAAGGAGGTTGTGGAAATTTCTTAATTAAAGAGGAAAGATCTATCTATGGAGGCCATGACTCCATGTAGAAGTCCTTTCAAAAATATAGGTGGACAATGAAATAGACTGAAACAAAAATAAAGCATCACTATTGTAACCAGATGATGCAGTTATTAAGCAGGGTAGCCTCTGCACAAGAAAAAAAGAAAGAAAAACCTGCCACCTGTGTACAATAGACCCTTAAAGAACAAAACAGTTATGAACTGTGTGGGTCCACTTAAATGTGGATTTTCTTTTATTTCACCCACTCCTGAGACAGCAAGACCAACCCCTCTTCTTCCTCTGCCTCCTCCTCATCCTACTCAATTGTAAAGAAAAGGAGGATGAAGACTATGAGGACCCACTTCCACTTAATGAATTCTAAATATATTTTCTCTTCCTTATGATTTTCTTAATAACATTTCCTTTTGTTCTAGCTTACTTTAATACAATATACAATACATATAATGCACAAAAAGTATTAATTGACTGTTATCAGTAAGGCTTCTGGTCACCAGTAGCCTATTAGTAATTAAGTTTTGGGGGAGTCAAAAGTTATACATGGATTTTTGACTGCACAGGGTGGGGGGTCAGCGTCTCCACCCCTCCTGCATTGTTCAAGGGTCAAAGATATTGTAATTTGAGGGATTGAATAGCCTACTTCTCCAAAATCAACTCTTCCACTGACCAATAAAAGTTCCCCAAATGCTCACAGTGGCAATATGGTATTTAGCCTATAGAGCGTCTGTATTAACATGTAAACATATTAACTGAATAGAGTAAGACATTCGCTCATCACATAATATCCATTGTCCCATTAGCATTTAAGTATTTGTCAAGCAAGATTAATTGTTGTAAGATAGGGAAGAAATTCCCTAATAAACTATGACCTAGGACAAGGATATTTTGGGATAAAAGAGAGGTATAAAGAATGAATTGTCCAGGATAGAGAGACATAAATAAGCCACCCTTATTGGGATGAGATGAGGGGTGAGAGGGAGGATCCTCTGGGCTGCTCTGGCCAAAGATGCCATAAAGGGAAGGTGAGCAGTGTCAAAGACTGACTTTTCCCTCTACCCAATTCTCCTTTTATGCAATTCTTGAGGAATAATTCATACATGTAATCGTTCTTGCCAAACTCTTCATAGATTTGGGAACTAGCTTTTTGTCTAAAGATTGTTATCAAAATGTGAATCACATATTTCTATGCATTGACTGAATCTTTTGAAGCAATTCACTTAAAATGGGAGAAATTTATATTAATAACTGCAAAGGGCCTTTAGAGAGTATATAGTTCTGTGTTTTTCAAATTGTGTTCCCCAGAACCCTGTGATTCTGAAAAAATGCCTTGGGGCCACTGTAAGAACAAAGAGAAGGAATAACAGGGATAACTCCAGATCCCCTTCCCATGGTTCAGGTAGAGCAGATATCATAATTTATTTTCTATATTGTGTTTTTAAATAAGTTATTTTTAAAAAGGATTCCTGTGATTTATTTAAAAAATGGTTTAAAAACCATGAATCTAATCTAAATCCTTCATTTAACAGATGGAGAGATTGAGTTACAGTCAAACCTCCCTACTTCAGAATCCTGGGGAAAGCCAGTCTGACTTAAATTGGAATTTTAAAATACTATTTAACTTTTAAATATAGCACATGTTAAAGATTGATATAATGGTTGCTAATAAGCAGATTGGAGTAATTTAATGAAAAAATCAAAATTCAGACTAACTCTACATTAAATAATAAACCACAATAAACAAAAGTTCCTGTCAGTATGCAAGAATTAATTACAGGACCCAGTTGAAAGCATATTGAAGGTATTCTTAATTTATTGGGTTTTGATTTGTAAACGCTACTGATTTTAGACTTGAATCATTCTTTTAAACAAGACCTTGAAAATTTACAAAGGAAAGCGTCATTTGCAAAGTTGTGCTTAGTTAGGATTTTAATATAACTTCTTAATTACCAAAATTTTTCTAATGTTCGCCACAGTCATTTCCTCACTGCGCTTCATGAATGCCAAACGTGTGATTGTTCTCATGCCTTTATCCCTCTTGGACTATCATTACCCTCTTTTTTGTTTCTCTGAATCTCACCCATTCTTCAAGATTCTATTGAAGTCCCATCTCTGCCAGGAAGTCTTCTCTGATCACCCCAGCCCTTACTAATCTTGTCTTCCCCTCAGTAATTGAAGAAGCACTTCTTCTCTGTGGCTGTCATTTCATGCTTAACATATACTGACTTGTTTTGTTGTTCTTTGACTTGGCATATGTTTATCCTGGTCACTTCTTGGTACCCCAACCACATGATGTACTTTTTGAATTAGAGACCATCTTAAATCTCTTTTGATCCCATCTCCCTCAGAAGATAGCTTGTTTAAAGTAAGTGATCAGTAAATTTTTGTTGATTGACAGTCGTCATCACTTACTTCAAATAGTCTTTGAGAACTTAGGTATATTTAAGCATATATCTCTCTAAAATTATCTAAGGAATTGTACATTTTCAGTTCTCAAATTCCTATTAATCCATTATGTTTTTTGGATTTTAAAATAACAAAATTTAGTAGACAATAGCCATGAAATTCCATAGGAAATTATGCAGGAACACAGAATTGCTTTTCTAATATCTAGGTCCTACCTAAAATGTCCCTAAGTTTATTGTGAATTTATTGTGCTTTTATTTTGAGAAATAAAATAGGAAATGTTATAATTAACTATAACTATCATCCTAAAGGAGGCAATTTCTAAATTATAGTTATATCCATCTCCAGACATATTTTGAGCCCAATTTGGACAGAAGATTATTACAATAATCCAATAGTATCCTTTTTCCTAAGTAGAAATGGGTGTTCTTACCAAACTTTTTCCTAAATAGAAATGGGTATTGTTATCAAACTTTCATGTTAAACCAATAGGAATTATTTCTTCTTTCCTATAAATTCCTGACTTTGTGGTAAAATTTGAGTTCTTTTAGTCCTGGCAGTGATGTGGATATGCTCATAGGATTTACAATTGAGAGTTGGAAATTCATCAGAAGTATCTAGTGTTTTCGCATAGAAAACAAATACCCTCATATTCTGATTTGAACTAGCTTAAGCATTCAGAAAGGTAACATTGCATTAAGACATGGTATATTAGGTGGTGAACAGGGTCATTCATTTGTGCTTATATGGACAAAATACTGGATTATAATTGGGTTGTTTAAACTAGAAGTCCTAGTAGAAAAGCAATTTTATATCTTTTATTGAGCATCAGATGTCTTAGTCTTTTAGAATTTCTGCGGGGGGAAAAAAAGGAGGACAAAGGGAGAAGGGGAACGCGGGTGCGGCAGGCCCACGAGGAGGTCAGCTACTCCTCCCCGTGGAGCCAGGTCCCTAAGATAGGGGTCGCCACAGAGGATAAGAAAATTGATAGGAAGTAGAGAGAAATGAAAGAATACACAGAGACTAAGGTATAGTTTATAGTTTTATATAAAGAG